>JAWQRN010000609.1:0-27833 GCA_033557685.1 Sperchopsis tessellata
TTGCGCCACTGATAATACTATGCATACATGGTCTCATGCACAAATTTTTACACATTGCACATAAAATAGCGCAAGGATTATGTCTTTTTGCAGGCATGCAACGAGAAATGCTAGAAAATGTTCCCAAAATAACTACCACACTCTTTTCTTTCCAGAATAAAAATAAAACAATAATAATCAAACTTAGCATAAAACAAGTATGTATATATATATTACATCCCTAAGGTTCTCTAACATGCTACTCAAGCAATGATTTGAATACTGTGTATTGTAAGATAAGATAAGATAAGATGATATCCACAATCTTTTGGCTGATATTCGACAACGAAAATTAATTTCAAGTCAAAAATATCTTTCTCCTATCCCATGGATAAACTCCATGAACGGGAAGTAGACATATTTGGGTTACCATTTTTTGCTTAGATTTAAAAAATAAATACAATTTAAAATTTTGTTCGTAAGCAAAATATATATGCAACAAGAAATCATACGATCATACTAGTTTGTAGCAATAACTGAAGCGTACTATAAATACGGACCTCAAATTGTGCACGGAAACGATACCTGCACATTGTTTTGCGACATAATCTTATTCACAGATAAGACGATTCGTCATAAAAGGACAGATACCTTAATTATGAAGAAAGAAAAATAAACATATCTCACTGATGTAGCAGTACCGACACTCTACAGACCATAGTTGTAGAAAAAATGTGAAATATTTTGAGCTTTTTCTGTAAATAAAGAAACAATAGACAACGTGATAAGCTCTTGAAAAACAATAGCCTACACGAAGTATCTCCGACGATATAACTAGGTCACAAAAATAGTATTTTTAAAAATTACAGAACAGTTAAATTTATTAACATATTGTGAACCGTATTATTCTTACATATCTGTAAACGTTCTAAACAAAGATGCGTACTCACTTTTTTGGGATCGATCGGCCCACACGCTTAAATATGCAACTGCAAATAGACTCGATATAATTATTACATACAACTATACTAGAACAACCTGATTTGTACATATATCCGCCAACAAATGAAAGAACACTAAAAAAAGCATTTACGTAATAAATAAATAAATACACCGATCTATATCACGAAATCAAGAGACTGTGGAAACGACATAAAGTTATCACATTACCCATAATTACATATGCAACATGTATAGTTCCTAAGTCTTTAAAAACAATTAGAGCTCTTAATCAAATTGAGTGTTTATTATATGAAATTCTGAAGGTTATAATTATATAGACATATCGCGAGACAATTCATGAATTCTGAAAGAGCTGAGTTTGATCCTTATTTATCCGCCTGAGGCAATTCATCCAAGATATTTCTGAATAACCAGACATAATAATAATTGTATTTAAACAATCTACAATACAACCTGTTAACAATAATTAGTAATGCCGAAAAAACAAGTCGCAAATAAATACTTTTCTTTCCATAATATATAATAATAATATAGGCGAAAATACAAACTACACATTTGGCCAAACTGAAGAGGCAAAGATCAATCGTTCACTAAAAGAAAACGCCTGTTCTACCACTTAACCTCTTTCACCAACGCTCCTGTCACACATACAACAGTCATAAATCAAATGAAAAACCAAGAAACACCATAAACTATTATTAACTCCTAACAACTGAAAATTCAATATGTTCAAACAAGGGCCGACAACAACAAAAACAATGCGAGGCACATACACATTAACATTTAAAAAAAAAGCAGTAGTTGTCGTAATGGACACTGATTCTTATTTCAATAAAATGAAAAGTAATACATCAAAAAACATTTTACCTTTTCAATCAACAATCGAACTGAACTAAAATTCACTTTTAGTTCAGCCGGAAGACAGTTGTGTAGATTACAGGTATTGTAACTAATAGATCTCTTGAAAAATTAGTACCTTGTCTTATTGGAGTTTAACTTATTTTAATTTTTTTAAATTTATATGAACATGTTTATTTTAAGAATTTTTTTGTTGTATTTACCATTAATTCTGGGCATTGCTCTAATTTAATTACCACTGTAACTGCGATCATGCGCTATTATGTGAACTAAATAAAGGTTAATATTATTTTTATTCTTTCACTTACATATTTACAACCTAAAGTTTTCATAAAACTATCAATTATCTCATTTATACAAACTATATGAAACCAGTTATGTTTGAATTTACCTGTACCGTAATTTACTGTCCTGATTTATTTACCATAAATTGATAGCAAAATTACCCTAGCAAACGTTTTAAGGTAATCTTTCTAAATGAAAAATTTTAAGTTATATGTCAATAAGAATTCTGAAAAATTAAACTCCTCATTACGCTGATGATGTCATTCCAAGTCGCAGACGAATTTGTTAAAAACATTATAGATAAATTATTATAATAGAGGAGTTACATTACCAGCTTCTAGAACATCATGATAAGCTCGGACTTAATATGAAGAAGTCGTGAAATTTAAGAGTAATTAAAGTTTCCCTTAACAACAAGAGCTGTAACGTTTTAATGAAGGAGTACTGTGCCTTACCTCTGTATCGCAGCTAGCTACAGAGCTGTGTTGACCTTATACCGAGATAAACAATTAAGTTCACGGTAAAAGAGCAGTAAAAATGCACAAGCCGTCTGTCGGTTCGAACATCAAAATAATTCAGTCATCATGAGGAAAGCAAGATGCTCTCGGTCGACCGACCTTTCCAAAGAACGAATCACCCGACCGTAATACACTCACTGCAGTGAAAGATCGAAATTTTGCCGCATACAAATGGTCGTCACTCATTTGTTGCCGTCATGGAAAATCTTAGCCCGTGGACAACAAAGTATTATATTGATATCGTTAAGACGAGATTCTTCCTACTTCACTGTTAGATAAACACATAACCAGAAACCTGTAACTATATAGCCGTACTTTAGTCTTATTTTATTTAATAATACCAGTTTGAGATATATATTGCCATTATAGATACTTCGTAGGTTAAATTGCTCTAGCAGATCATTTTACTGGTAACGCTCCGTTGAACCCACCTAATAGAAAGAAATCCCATAGTTCTCAAAATTCTGCGAAGATTTCTGTACCTTTCTTTTCCTCCTACTCGCAATTTCTATTGCTATATTAACAACATTTCTTTCTAGATCATTTAAACTTTAGTAATGCAGAAGATTCTACCTTCGCGTGTAGACATCATTATGAGGGAGTATTTTCAACATAGAATGCATTCCAAATAACCCAAAAATTGCATATTAGTTAATCGTAGCACTTAGTAATCTACATATGCAACCATATTAACTAATTAATTAATAAATTAAATAATAATACCAGAATTTCTTTTCAACAAATAAAATATCGATAAGAATAATATTAATAACCACTCACAACGGCATATCGAAGACAGTAAAAATCTAGTTAAAGCACATTAAAAACTGTAAGATATCACACAAAAATCAACTACGGCATCTTGACTACAACTACAGGGCACGTACTATACTAACCTCCTACTTAATCATTTTATTTATTAAACAAAATATCGGGAATGTCAAGAAATCAATCAGAAAGATCAATTAACAAACTAACTCTTACAATGCTAAGCATCATATTTTTCTTGTTGGCCATGGACTCAAAAGTAAAGAGTAAGAGGCAAACTTACATACTAAAATCACAAAAATAGATCAATACACTTAAAGCGTCTGTATCATATAATGGTATCGTACATTATTTGGTTATTACTGCATATCCTAGAAAATTGTTTTAGATCGTCGTCTCAATGAAATTTTTAGAAATTTATGAGGGAGCTTATAATACTAACAAATTAATAATACAAGTGGCTCAGAACTCCTGAAGATGAACAAAAAATAGGTGAATTGAGACACACATGCACCATTAATAATGGATAACTATAAATAACGAGCAACCTAGTATGCAATCCAAATGATCAATGTTTTCGAAACAAAATATCGAAATCATAGTACCTTTAGAATCACTTAATCTCACATATCCAATGCCACAAAATACAAAACTTTACAAAATTGTTTTACTATGTAGAGATGCTTCATAAGTTCAGGTGAAGAAGGAGGTATCAAATTTGATTAAAAGTATAAAGTAGATACGTATTTCAAAAACCTTTAAGGGCTGTAATAGCCTCTAGATTTGACAATAATATAAAGATTTCCTATATTCTAAATTGCAGAAAAATTCGATAATTCAAGATATAGGCTAAATATAAATGACAGGACTTCAGCGAGAAAGGCCGCACAGTTCTATATAATGAAACTGGGAAGAAAATCAGGATCCTCTCAAAAATTGGAATTTAAATGCCTCATGACTTTATACACCTAATTAGAAGATATTAATGGGATAGAAGTAGTAGACAAAGCGAAGGAATCGCCAAAAATCAATGCAGTTTTGAATACACTATCAACAAATCGGCAAAATCTTCCTCTTTCTCTTGAACCACCTAACGCCATAAATAGTGGAATTTGAGAGGTCAATCGGATTTTTATTTAGTACCCTTGTTATATATGCTTTTTAAGTATGTATGTTTATTGTAGATTTAGGGAAACATTATAAGGAAGTTTTGTACCTGTTTTATTTTTGAATAAATTAATATATAAATACAGGATTATTATTATTATTTAAAAAAGTACTATAAATATTCGTTTGCCCTTTTAACATGTCTCCTACGGAACAAATCAGAAGGCTCAACTCATTCCGCTGTTTCTTTAGAAGCGTTTGGTCATCCTGTGCTTTAACCTAACACAGGCAACCTTTTGCTCCCATCGAAGAATGTTCTGGTGGTCCGGCAATTCTGCTACGTACTTTCTTTGGAAAACACTCTCCACGGAAAGAATGGATAAACATATATTCCTAAACACAAAACGTTTTCTGCTGCATAGCCGCCGTTCTGCAATTGGATCTCGCACTTCGTTCAAAAAGACATCTGCACGCGCAAAAATTTAAATTTTAGATATTATCCTTCGTTAAGTGATTAGCACGAACAAATTCAAACTATAGCTAAGAAGTTATAACATTTAGAACCCGATGAATCAATAAGATTGTATTGTAGTAGAATATCTTTTCAGATCGAATCAAATTCATTATATATAATTATTTTCTTCATAGATTGAAAAACGTGTTTGTTGGATATTATGAGTTTAATTCATGGTTTTCAACGGAATAGGTCTTCAGAGTAATCAATATACGAATTGCTAAGAATTACATTCTGCAAACGAAAAATTTTATTTTGTTGTTTTAGCACTGGTTTTGACATGGTTGACCATAACTTGCTGGAGAAGCATGACATTTATTGGGTTTGTTTAAAAATAAATGGAATTACATATAGATTTAATCTCCATAGTGAAGATGTTTTATTCCCACAAGGCTCAAAATTGGACACTTTTTTATCCACCATAATGACCACCAAAATTTACCAGTACATAGCTCATTATTATGGTGACCGTGGATGATTTGAGACCCAAATCTCATGAAGTTGTTTGTTCCTTGCGTGAATGGTTTCCTGACAACATATTAAAATTCAGTGCAGATAATGTCCTTTCATGATAGTTAACAACTATTATTAAGAGATTCTCATCAACATTTAGGTTGATGTGGATGGTAGTTTGGTTCAGCAAGTTTGCAGAGTTAATTTTGTATGCTACGCGAATACCAGAAACGTAATTATTTGTGAAATTTTAGGGATGGAATATCGCACTAGATATAGAGATCATTTGCTACCAAATTTTCCTAATTATAATTAGTTTAACAAAAGCGTATTTTATAGGGGAATTTGAGTTGAGTTCAATGCAATCTATTACGATCACTCTAAATCTGACTATTTTTAACGTTACAGTTATATCGTTGCCAGATTTGTAGCTATATTTAGACCAGACATAATTTCTTGGCATACTTTTAGAGCAGGACCGCCACTCTACTAAATCATATTGTGATTTGTGAATTTATTTTAAATCGTTTATTTACAAACTTAGTTTGTTGTAATTGATAACTTTGGCAACATTGCAACCTCCTCTTTAAAGAAGAATATTTAAATAAAGTTCGTACAAAGTAGACATGGTGCATAGCATGAACAATTTAACATTTAAAAAATATTGTATTCTTCTGTCGTTTTGGTAACACACCACAGTTAGAATTTGTAAAATTACTTTATTATAACATATAATTTCCTTCACTAAAACTGTATCACTCGATAGCATGTATAAATATGTATTTTAAATATTATAGAAAATATTTTATAAATATTAAATTAACTATTCTAAAAATAATTAACAGCCAAGTAGATGGAGAAAACCTAGAACAGGTCAGAGAATTTAAATATTTGAGATCGGTAATAGATAGCCAAGGGAAATACGATAGTGACATTAACATCTGTACAGATACTTTATAGTGCTATAAGAGGGGCATTCATGAACAAACGAGAAATTTCTAACGAGGCCTAACTAACAGTGTTTAAAACAATATACATGCCAATACTGACATATGGAAGTGAAACTTGGGTGACGAACACAAGCCAATAAACGAGGATCTAGGCGGCAGAAATGAAGTACCTAAGAAGAGAAGAAAGAGTCACAAAAAAGAATCCAAAACACAGATATAAGAGAGAGGCTCGGAATTACATCCGCACATAAGAAAATAGAAAATCGACAGATGAGATGGTTTGGACATATAAATAGAATGGGAAACTACTGGCCAGTGAAACAAGTGTGGGAGGCGAGAGCTTGGGGAAGGGAATCAAGAAGAATACCACGGGAAACCTGGAACTACACAATCTCCAAACCGTTAAGAAGCAAAGGAAAGAGCTGGAAGCAGGCAACATAGTGTACAGCTAATAGGAAGGAGTGGATTGAGGTGTACAAGAAATAAAAATGGGGAAAAAAGATTAAGAAAGAAGAAAGTAAGAAATTTACTTTTCAAGCAGATATTAATTTAAAGAATGCAAGTACGCAACTGGACGAAATACTTAATTTCTAGGGACAAAATAGGACAAAAGACACACAAACTCAAGGTCGAAATGTATCCTGAAAATAAAAGCTGTATAAAGCGGGTAAATCTGATACAACTGATGATATACTAACATAAAAGAGAACACTTCTAAATCTAAATTTTTGATTATAGAAACAGTTCTTCGGTACCTCGTCAGTGCAGTTATATAGTCTTGCAGCTCAGCTTACAAAATATCACTATACATGGCCTCTATTTATCCTTACAACTACTATGCTTTCTTCTGATACATGCAATACCAAGGGGGTTCGTTGAACTCTCACAATTAATTTAGGAATTTAAGGGATTATAATCAGATACATTTGAATATGGTTTAATCAACTTTTATGTTATATATTAGCAGCAATAACACATACCGTGAACATTGACTTTTGTAAAGCTGTACGTGGTGCTGACATGTTTAGAAAAATTTGAACAAGTTGTTTCTCTATTTGTGGGTGCCAATTACATTGGTCAGACCGACGCCCCTTTAGTGTTAGATACAAAGAACATTTTAATTTTATTCCCAATAAGACCGGTATATCTAATTACGCCAGCTATATCGTCTCCATCAATCACGAACCTAATGCCTCCAATTCTTTCATAATTTATTTATATCCCAAAGATCAGAAGCTAAATATTACTGGTACTGCTGTTCCACGCACTTCAGTCTGTTGTTAACTTCAATGACACAGCCTCGTCATTTATTTGATTATCAAATTTTTTTAGTTTTGCCTATTATCAGGTTTGTTTTTAGCCTTAAGATTACTTTTGTCTGGTAGAAACCGGTCGCATACTTTACACAATAGTAATTGTAGAAAGGCAATAGAATTTTATTTTTAAAAATTATATTTAACATTAAACGAAAATCTACGATTGTAGTATGTGCATTTGGTTAATAATAATTAGGTTGCAGATAATTTATCAGAAAAAACATTTCACGTATAGGGGCAAATTTGTCATTTTGTTGTTATGTGTATTGGTATTTTTATCAACGAACCTAATACATTTTGTTATTTTAATAAAACGAGCTCGACTCATTCTTTCAATATAGACAGTATGGTCAATAATATTTCTCCATAGATCTGAAACACTCAAGTTGTTGTCTTTATTGCCACCAATTAGTATAAGCAAACCTATGTATCCGTATATTTCAATGATGTTTGTAGTAAAAATGTTATTTTTTTATAGCTTTTTCATTTGTATTCGAAACAATAGCGGATATGATTTCATCGCTAAAAAATAATTAGAATGTTTCATTTATGGTGGCGATTTTAACATGCGGCTTCACTCCAGCTACACGCACAACATTTTGAACTATTCATTTGGCTAGACGGGATGGTTTAGATAAAAATGCCCTACCTGTATTTGCTATAATTTCCTGCTCTTGGTTATTCTTTATATCATTGTCCTCTGAAACTACGTCTTCTGCACTTTCATTACAACAACATTTCTTCAGGCTGTCTCAACAAACACATAACCTCAATTCTATTTTCTATTTTACTGTCATATTCTTCCATCTCTGAATCAATCTGGAAATTATTATCTAATTTTTCCATTATTGCTATAGCTTCTTCTTCTAATTCAGCTTGTGTGAATGCACATTTAGCCTTTTTAACCCTAATGATATTTGATCAACTAAAAACATAAATAATGCAAATGACAGCTAAAAAACAATTTAATATTAGAAAAGAAATGAAGGATGGATATCAAATGAAACAATTGGCGCTATTTGGTAAACGTTAAGCATTTATGCTAATTTAATTCATGAATAGAAAATGTTACAACCAATACCAGCGGTGAACCCAGTGGCACATTCTAGCCTGATAGGTCACCAATTTTATAATATAATGGCATAGTATTGTATAATATCAACTGATTGTCTATTACTTACGACGTGATAGTTCCATAGATATTTTAAAAAAATATAACACATTTAAATGTTTATACAACTAAATATGTGTTCGACGAACACTACTCTTTGTAGTTCTAGGGTTAGGAACGTATAGGTAGTTAGTCGACGTATCAACGCGTATACATCTATATCTAACATCCTACGCATCAGATATTTGTGTCATACACCATGTCTGTAAACCTGTAACTTACCTGGTGCGACTTATCTGGTATTAGTCCATGAATGGCTATGGTGTAGCAACGACGCTTTAATGTCAATCCTTTAGTTATATACTTATTAAAGCCGGAACGTTGATAATAGTCTGATCACATCGTTATACTTTGGTTTGAGAGATATAAATAATACTCTTCGGTTCGCTTGTTTGTCTGTAAGGTAAGTCTAAAGCTCTACTAATGATTTATAGTCAATATGTCGGTGCCTAATGTAGTGTTAAAAATAAATATTATTTTAAAATTTGATTAACTATCTCATGATAAAATCTCGAATAACAACAGCTAGTTTGTTCGCTAATTGACAAATCATTTATGGATGTGTGTCATTACCAGATACCGTTTTTTAAATTAAAGATAATGTTTGTAGATGAGAAGCATGTAGCAATCAATTTTGAGGCAATATAGTGCTGCACACATTTATTATGTCTAATCATGTCACTTTGACAAGGTATGTACAAATATTTTAGAACTAATTTGCTAGTTCGATGACCTATTAATAATTTGCATTAATTTAAACCATATGGCTACTTTTTTTTGATTTTCGTATTTTTAATTAATTAATAGGAAAGCTCTACACACAATATGATGATTGAAAGAGGGAACGAGTAAATAAAATGTGCTAGAACAATACTAAGAGAAAATCGCATTTTAAAGTCTTAAAGCAACTTATTTTTATCATTAAGAAAGATAAACAAAAAATTTACAAAATATAATACAACTTTATACCTACTTAAAGAGATAACACTTAAACATTCACAATGCTTTTAAATTAAAAAAAAAGACAAATCCCATTCTCAGTTAATCTAGTCTTGCAGTTTCCAATTTAGGTTTGTTCCATTATTATTTTTGTATTGAAATTAAATTATGTTTATTTATTGTAAATTATACAAATTATTTCAAATTTGTTTTACTTTCGCACTGAGTTTCACTCAGTATTGTTTAAAACAAACATATTTTAACAAATCAGATCTATTTAGATACTAAAAATAATAATAACATTTCTTGCATTACATATATAAGGAAAACGGAACTGCATCTCAAAAAATAAAGCAAATGTGGGTTTTCAAGTTTAAATTAAAAAAAAATGTAATAGATGAATCTGGTAAGTTTCCCGAAGTTTCCGGGAAAGTTACATTGACGACTGCAATTCTCTCGAAGATGTTGTTAAGCTTCAAAAATTATTTCTAAGCTTACTATTACTTGAGGTTTGCTTCGAATATTGTCATCTTCTTAAATAGATCGTAATGTATTTGTCAATTTTTAAGTTAATATTTGAAATCAATATTTGACTTGTTTACCTATTAAATTTAACCATTATCGATCAGTTAATTTAGATATTAATACCTATGTAATGCTATAATTTTTCACCTTCTAAATTTGGTATCGTCTTTGTCTCTCCATAGACGATCCAACTTCAGAGATAAGTATTCATTATTATCAGAGTCATAAGATATTTTAAGCGTTGCAGTAATTTCTGGTGTGAATCTAGTTAATACCCACTTTTCATGAAGATTCTGTGATGATTTCAATAAAGGAATTATTTTCACAATCTTCTGAAAATTCGTTACCAATACTCATGCTGCCCTTCTCAGGGTGGACGGTCGTCTGTGTCGTTCACTTCTAGCTAGAAATCAAAAACATCTCACTTTTGCAAATTCTGCAATTCAAATATTCATATATTTGCAATTCATAACTAGAATTCTTTAGCTAATTCTGGAACAATGTATAGAATGACATTTTAATTCTCTTTCGACCTTTACTTTATATTTCACGGGGAGCTGGAGTAAACTATGTATACGAGTTAATACCCACCTATATAGAGTCGATGGACGAAAAACAGTTTTCACTAAGATCGTAGCATTGCCTAAGTTACATCGTGGACAACTTGGTCTGAACCAGGATTAACATTGATGTTGCGTTCAAGCTTCCAATTCAAAGTGGGCGGTGTTCTGGTCAGCTAACAAAAGCAAAAATTCAATGTGCAGATTAGCAGATTGAGGTCTCCATTTCCGTTCTTTTTGTAAATTATGCAGGTACTCTATATCCCAATGTTTCCAGAATTTTTAGACTACTTTATTTAAAAATTACCACCGCGATAATGCAGCTGGTTTTAGATCAAATAAGTTTTCTTCCGCTGGGGGCTGTAGCAGTTGTTGACCGGCGTGTAAATACAAGCGATAGTAATGATCAGTGAAATACGAATTTGTTGGTAATAATATAGAATGTTTGGACTGTAAAATCATAGTGGAGTATTGAAGTCTATTTCCAACAAGAAAAATTCCCTTTTCGTTTATGAAGGGATGGAGCGGAATGAGCAAACTTTTCCATTATGATGTATGAATTTACGCAAAATTTTAAGGTACAGGTCTCCTCCTAACAGAAAATCGATGGGTGTCGATTAACCAAAAGTAGGGTCAGTTGAAAGGTAAGTTGACAAATATTTTTTATTTATCGATGATGGCGCTCTTTCCGGTAGATTCGAGATGATCTGCGGCAATGCTATGTCATCAGCTAATATAGGTGGACCTTTAGAATATACTGAGAGGATGTGACTCATTACTCTATATTTGCTGCATGATATTTAAGCTTTTCCTAGACCAGCGATAGTAACAGGGTGGCGACATTGGTGTATCCCAAGCATTTCAACAAACCTCTGTGTAATTATAGATATGTTCGAGCCTGGATCAATAATAGGCCTGATAAGGTAAGGTTACCTTGATGGTCTGCGTCTTTTACGTTAGCTTAAAATGCTTCAGTAGAGTCCGAATTGGATGCCTGATATGATTGAGAAGGTTTTAAATGAATTAAAGTGTGAAGAGAAGCGTTGCATATGCGAAATTTCTAGGGAGATTTGCATTTTTTTAAACATGTTGGGATGACAGACAATTTTAACATTGATTATTCGATTTGACAATATCGAAGCATTGCTGGGGAGTGAGGGATTTAAACTTTTCACAAGAGTTACTGCACTATACCTCTTTGAAATGAGTACACAAGGAAAAAGGCAAGATTTGGATATTCGACGTCGAACGAGTTAGTAGCGAAGTATTTTTACGATGTATATTGGGTGGCACAGTGTCATATTCAGTTTTATTTAGCTCAGAGTTATTTGCGATTTTGCATTGTGTTTGCAAGGAGCTGTACAAAATTTGTTTTGCGATTTCCGTTTCAAAACATCTGCGTGTGGAGGTATCAACTAATGTAACTATAATGTTAAGTAATATAAAACCAGTTTCATCTTACATAATATTGATAAAAGCTTGCAGCGATCCTGAAGAAGGTTGATTGCTCAAGGCTTTCAAATTTAAAATTTTGTCTACGTAGTGTGTAGCTACTAAGCGGAGATCGTTGAATCTATCTACAAGAGTTTTCCACACCACAGAATAATTAGCTAGTATAACCGGCGATTTTTTTATTAGCGATAAAGCGGACGAATCTAATGATCTACACAGGTAGTGAAACTTTGTGATGTCTGATAGCAATGGGTTATCATGAATCAATGAAATATAAACTTCTTTGAATGGTGGCCAGTCAGATAGTCTCCAGAAATGCGAGGCAAATCAATATTGAGAGGATTGACCTGCGAGCTTGCAGCTTGATTCGGTATAGAGTTAGAAGTTGACGTATGTTACCCTGAGATTTGAAGTTTTATAATATTGAATTGCGTACGGATTTCGTCACATTCTACTCGAAGGGAAAATACTGAAACTTTTACAGTATTGTTGCTATTTTTATTACAAATCTCCATTAATATCTTTGCAGGTATTCCTATCGAATAGTAAAACTCTGGTACATATTCGCATAAAGCTTCAAAGTGAACTATATTTTCCTATGGTTAAAATATTTCCAACCCTGCGTTTAAGATGTTCTAATTCTTCGAAATAGTGATCAAGATTTACTACGTGTTGGTGTCATTTTGATATAAACAAATAGTTAAAAGGTAGGTAACTAAGAATATCAAGGAGATATTTGAAAACAGCTATTTATTATAAAACACAAAAATTCGAGCACAAAACAATAATGCGGCTGAGAACAAACAAAAAAACAAATGAAATAGTAAGTTATCCGAGTCTGATAGGACCATAAAATGAAGCTTAAATGAATTATTCCTTCGGCAGCAAATTACAATTATTTGTTCATAAATACCTTGTTGTGGCTATGCTTCTGAGAGCTGCTGGTGTTATCAATCTTGTTGTAAAAGGCAATCAGGGTTCAGGACGGGATAAGACATAAGGGTAAATAAGCAAACCTTCTAAATAAGGGGATCATTTCGACCAACGTTGCCGACATTAATTAGGATTGCGGACTTGAAAAATTGCTCTGATTCCACAGGGTTTGCTAATGAAAATTGGCGAAGCGTGCGTCTGCTAATTTACACTAGACAGAGACTGAAATTTAATCAATAAGCATCCTACATAAAGTTGGCCCTTTTAGAAAATTAATGATGATGTATAAAAATTAGTAAAAAAAAACTGACATCTAGAGGTAAAGTAGTAAGGATCTGACCAATACTGTCGCCGTAGCCTGTTCAAAAGTTTTTCTTTAACACACGGTATAGCAGCAAGAACAATTATTTGGATAATCACTAAAACAGCAAGTAATAGTGTTGTACATACAGTTTGCAATTATATATTGTAACAAACCGACCGTTAGGGAGGGGGTAATATACCACTACCGAAGATACTATACTTGCCTCAAGCGGAAAAGGAAAGTTGTGTGATCGTCTAGTGAAAATATAGAAGGGCCCATAAATAAAAATTGTGATTGTAGTAACTCTAAAGTACGTGCGTGGAGTGGAGAGGCGATGGAATTTAGTAAAAAAAGCAAATTAGAAAGTTAAAACGTCTATTTAACCAAACACACAGCTGTAACTATAAACCCATTCATCAAAATACGACACATAAAAACAATACATAGTAATTGGTAAATAACTGGACAAACTATGTCAAGTACTTATTTTACGGCCATCGTAATGATTACGTTTATAACAAAATAATGTTTTTGTCGAACGAAAGGACTTGAGTACTAAAGTGTCTATAGAGATAAGCTTGCTCAATTGTACCCGTCCACTTTGCCATCCCGGGAGCTAATATACAACCCTAACTTTAGATCAAAACTGGGAATAAAGTGGGTTCACCAACCCTCAGAATGGAAAATAAACTTAATTGGCTATGAGTTTACAGTAATAAGCGTGCTCAATTGTACCGGTCCGCTTTACAATCCCGGGAGCTGTTCAAAAGACAGCTTTGGGTCAACAAAAAGAAACGGAAAAATTAAACGAATGATCACTGAGATAGATACTTTACAGTAGCTGAACACGAACGGAAAATTTACACTTTCTAATGATTAGTAAAATACCAGAAGGTTAACAATATCCCAATACAAAAAAAAAACAATATTACATAATAACTTAGCTAATAAACATACATGATTTATAAAATTTCGTTACACTGAATGTTTCAAATTAGTTGGTTCGTAGAAAATATGGACAGAGTAAAATTGCACTGAGAACAATTTAATAATAGACTGTAAAAGAGTTATAATAGTATATGCAACCTCAGACAACTGCAAACGCCGCATCAACTACTCCTCGACATTGCATAAATATAGACTTGATTTATCCTGGTTTACTCTGGATTTGCGTGGACCTTGTAGAAGGCCAGAACAGTATGTCTGCTAAGCCTAACCTAGAATCTCCAACAAGACGAGCCAAACATATATCCACACCTCCACCACCTCAGTAAACAATAGCCTTCGGTGACACGGCCAAGTCCCCAGATTCCTGTATTAACCACTATTAAAGTATGTTTTTCATGGACCTTGTAGAAAGCCAAAACTGTATGTCAGACTCTCTAGTAGTGAATACAAGAACCTGTTAAGTACACCTATAGCTTGCACGTGAGTGCATCACACGTCTCAATCAAATCAAACACTGTCTAAAGTCATTCGAAGTCGTCTACCCCACACAATATAATAGATTCAATAATAAAATAAAAGAGCACTCACCGTGAACATATTAAATACAGTAACAATAAGGTAACATAATAACAAGAATGAAGTAGAACTTTTATGCAAATTATTTAGAAAAAAATAAGAAAAAGTTTATGAAAAATATTCGCAGAATAAAGAACAATAAATTGAATCACTGACCTAATAGACATGTAACGGCCCGCTTGATGTTTAAAAGTCAACTATACCTCTGATCCTTCATCTTGCTGAACTTCTTCCTAACAATAGGAAAAATGATAAAATTAGTGTCTACCCTAGGGTAATTATTTGGTATATAATACAGAACCTAATGGGGATTCGAACGAATTGCGGGGGCTAGTACTTATGCGCTGAATCCCCTCTCATCATAATATATTACGGGTATACTTATCTCTCTCGGATATGTGCCGCCCAGGAATTCCTCCTGACATAGCCGAAGTTGGGTACACTACTTACACTCGCACCTCAAGCAGAAGCTTGGAGTGTTTGTGTTTGTAGTAAGAATTTTGTTCGTCGTACTGTCCAAGCTCTCTTATCAGAGAGTTGCTATGCGACTGTCCAGCACCCTACAGTTATTAGGTTTGTCTCAACACAAACTCATATACCGTGTCGATTAAAAGATCGCGATACAACGTTAGATTTCGAACGAAGAAGTGCGCATCAGATATGGCTCACAATTTCTTATTCTGGAATACCTGCAGGCATTTTATGCACATAGTTTCGTGCAACCATACTGCGGTACTTTATGTGAACACCGGTGGAATCATGTTCTGATAAAGCACACGCTCTGTATCAAGTGATCATTTTGACCGGCTATTTAACATAACGTAAAGACTGCAGAACTACCCGGTTGCCTTACACAGAACAGAGTTCGTTTGGCTTCGGTAGTTCAGCCATCTATCTAGAGTAATGCCTAGGTATTTAACTGTATCTTTCCAGGAGATGTCAGGATTGAATAACTCCGAGGGAGCCATCTGGCTAACGCGTCTTCTTGAGAAGACAATTATACCTATGTGTGCATCTACACCGAAATTTATACCTGCGATCTAGTGATGTATACGCGATCAGTATGACAAGACAAAAAAGGCCCGAAAATTAGAAACAATCTGAACTTATCTGCTTAACATAACTGAAGGATAATATTAAATAAGTTATAAATAAGCAGATGCATTGCAATGTAGATACATGATGTAAACAATATAATATCTCTCAAAGTAGGTCAATTATAAAAAGATTGGTCCTAACAGAGGATAGGCATATGCCGTTGATGGCATCCTTTGATAAAGTGAACAGTGAAAAGCTCGTAGAAACAAGAGATATAAGGTAAGCAATATTGCAAAATCAAGGATTAAAGAAAACAAAAAACAAGAAACATAATAATATGAGGCCAAGGAGTATATAGAAACTACATTTGAACACAGCGAATTGAGATAGGATAACCCTTTGAGCCCCACATCATGTGTGCAGTATGTATTTCAGACATTAAGAAGAAACTGGAGTATACATTAATGTGCTTAAAAATTCCAGTGGTTAGGAATTCAATGTGTATGTCTAAATAAAATTGTTTACCGACAAGGCATAATCAATGGTTTACTATGGGATGTTGTATAATTAATGTGCAATAAAATAACAAAGATTAAATAACATTTAATAAAAATAGCATTTATTTTGCATGCCATATACCTCTCCATGGAAATTGATGTCCATGCTATTTGTATAATATATAATTCTTCTCGATTTCTGGTTTGAATAGCAGATGCTGTTTTTTAACGTCAGTCCATAGATTCTCTATAGCATTAAGATCCCGTGGTAGTAGCGGCCAAACCAAAAGGTCAATTTTATTGGCCCTCAACTACCTCTTAGCGTTACTAGAAGTGTGTTTTTGGGTTGTCTTGCATTAATATCCATTTTCGAGGCTTTTCCTCTAGGGAAAACGAAGTACCTAACATATTTTTAAGAATGCTGGCGTACACTTCAGCATTCATAATACGATACTAAGGTAAACAACCCCTTACCATTACTCTACAACCCTCATGTTCTGTTTCGGTAGTGTACTTGTATGATATTTTTTCAACGAGGGCCTTCCAACAATCTGTTGTTGATAAGTATTTTGATTAAATAATACTAGTGTTAACTCATCTGTCCACAAGATATTGCGCTGAATAATCTATTATAAATATGTCTGGAAATAAAATGTGGAGGTTTTCTTGGTCACTTTAATAAGACGTCTTAATAAAGAAGATCTTACAGAAAAATTAAATACCTGACTAAGTTGTATAGAGCTTTTAGATTGTTTCTTTTGTATACTTCTTATAATCTGTGCCTCCATTGCTTTTGTGGAATTAACTTTACAACCTAGTTTGTAAGGCCTAAACAGCCATTGTTTGCATTTGAAATTTGTATGCAAAACTTTCTATTGTCTCTAACATTATATGTTCTACTCGAATTTAACATTTTAACAAAAGCTCACGACGTTCATTCGTACCGTGTTTAGCTCGGCACAATTTTTTATTGTATATAAGCAAATAAATAAGACTTGTGTTAATTTCTATCTCATATTACGTGTAAATTTATACAATTAATCGTCTCGTGTCTTTTTTTTTCTGATTAAAAATAACTAATAATATGTGATGTTTTAAAAATAGCTTATAGAAAATAACTTCATATATTAACTTTAATCCCATTTTTTAACTAAAAATAAATTTGCTTTACACATAGAAAATAGTATACTGTTATTTGAGTCTATATGAGTGTCATAATTTACATAACAAAATATAGTTTTTAGAAATGTAGATGGAATGGTTATTTTGGCGATCTAACCTAATTAGGGAGCTGATAAAGAAGTTTAAAGATATTTGGACAGGGAAAATCTAGAAGTAAATGCACAAAACTCAGACATATTAGTATTTCAATACCTGAATAATGCAATCAAAATATACTCTTTTTGAGTCCATTATGGGGGATTGATTATTTTAGGCCACCTAGTCCGAAATTTTTATACATATATTCGTCAAAATAGTAATAACATATTGATACAAATTCACCTGCTAACAACAAGGACTAATCTGGCACTCAATTACCAAATGTTTCAAATCCGTGTCAAATTGCTTACGGCATTTGCATGTAGCCCGCCATTAAAAATCACTTTCTCTCATTGCTTTACACACAATAAAAAAAAAACATAAACACAGAATATTGATTTAGGTAATTTCATATTTTTATTGGTTTTATATTTATTTTCTTTATTTTGTTTCAGTGAGTTCTCGAAATTGAACAAAGATGATGTCTACCACAACAATGAGCTGGCATTCAGAGTTGCTGAGCAATATCTGGGCATACCAGCTCTCTTGGAAGCTGAAGACATGGTCGAGTTCCCAGTTCCAGATCGTCTCTCTATCCTCACATATTTGTCGCAGTTTTACCAGGCCTTCGTTGCATCACACGGTAAGATTCTCCAAAATTTATAATATGTATGCTTGTAGATGTATAATAATGAAGTATACCATAGTTTGTTATACTCAAATTAAGGTGTCCCAATAAGAGCGCCGGATTTAGTTTTTGAATTTAACACATTATTTATTGGAAAAGTGATAATATTTTTAGTCCGTTGTAATATACAAATGTTGAAATTATTTATGGAACAAAACGTCAGATAAATGCGCTCCATGGCTCTGCTGGCAAACTCGTACTTTTGATGAAATTTAAGATAACATCGTTGCGTAATTGTGGGTCGATTGTGGCAATAATACATTGGATCTCCGCCTTAAGTTCAGAAATTGTTTGTGGCTTATTGGCATAAACATGTGACTTCAAAAAACCCCGAAGAAAGCAGTTGCATGGTGTCCAATCACGCGATGTTGCTGTTCCGTTGTGATCCGCATTTCATCAGATTACCCGACTAGGAAATTTTCCTTGCAACAAATCAATGGTTTCTCACGCAGTGTGACAGTTTGCGCCGTTCTGCTGGAACCACATGTCTTAAAGATCCAATTCAATTAATTCTGTCCAAAAGATATCAGTTATCATCGTTCTGTAACTTTGCGTTATTCACTTTAACCCCATTTCTAGTCTCATTTTCAAAGAAGTAAAGCCCAATCACTCCATCAGCCAGAAATCAGCTACAAACAGTGTCTCGTTGTGGATGCATTAGCTTCTCTTCAATCACTATTGGCTACTCCACAACCCAAACTCGACAATTTGGCTTCTTTACGTAGCCATTTGAGTTCAAAATGTGCGTCATCACGAAAGGTGATTTTGTTAGCAAAATTCTCGTTCACTAGCTGATGTTCAATCAACAAAACAAATACTATTCTCGTAAAATGGTCTGATGGTTTGAGTTTTTAGGTCACTTGGATCTTGTGTGCATGCAGATCCAGATCTTTTGCAAGAATTCGCGATAAGGTGCTTCTTGAAACGTCTAATTCTTGTGAACGATAGCAAAATGATGTACCTGTGGTTTCAGTAACATTTTCTCTCATTGCGGCTATGTTTTCGAGTGAACGCCCGCTAGAAGGACGCATGGGTGACTTATTGTCCAGAATCGATCAAGTTCCTCAACTTTTTTAATTAATCTTTGAATTGATGACTCATTTCGGCCATCATTTCGACTGAATATTCCACGAAGTTATTCTTTCGTGTAGCGTTCCATATTTACTAACCGCAAGATTGACAGATGTGACATATGAAATTTTTAGAGCTGCCAACCTTATTAAGAAATGGCGTGAAATTTAAATTCTGCGCTCTTATTGGGACCCATTTATTTATACACTTCCCTATGCATAGATCTACTTTTTTACTTCTCTTAGAATCGGTAAGGAACACTACGAAGTAGATTTTTCTAAAACATTACTGAAAAGCTAGTGCAGAATTTAATATCTTCCACCCATATAACAACTAGTGCTTCTGTTTAAAAAGTTTTAAAAAATGTTATTATTCTAATATGTTGTCAAGTCATAATATTTTTGATTATTTCCTTCTAATTATGCTAAAATTCTCTTATAGCAATTTGAAACGGATTTTTTGAGATTTCAAAATCTCACGGAGGTCGACACAACTCAGAACTAACTTACGATACAAGATAACTAAAATTTTACATAATGTCCCAGTACTTCCTATTTAATAATTAATAGTTAATTCAGTGCGTAGACTTCCACAGCCACGGTAAATATCTCAGGTTTTTTTTATTTCTTGACTAGCACTAGTGAGAGCTACATATATATATATATATATATATATATATATATATATATATATATATAAATATATATATATATATATATATATATATATATATATATATATACATATATACATATACAAATATATATATATATATATATATATATATATTACATTGGTCATTCCATTGGTCTTGTTTTTTATCCCTATACGACTAAGTATTTTCTCATTCCTGCCTTTCTCCAAACGTTCCCAATAACGATTTGAAAACATCCATCTCTACCACCTCAAGTCATATCTTCTTACCCTCTTTGTGTAGTAGGTTACTTTTTATCTTTGAATTTTAAATATGATACTTCCTCTATATCACAATTGCTTTACTCTAAATTATGCTGTACAAGCATCCAGTTGACTTCCGTGCCTGATTCACCCTCCTTCTTATTACTTGGTTGTCACTTCCTATGGAGTCAAATATTACTCCTAGACATGAATATTCGGTACACAATTCAATTTCTTCATCATTATCTAGTTCGAAGTTTCATTATTCTGTGTTCATTGGGAATATTTTGACTCTTGAGTATTAAGTTCAAGTTACCAAATCTCATATTCTTTTTGTAGTTTTCTCGCCATATATTCAATGTCACCTTTACCTTCCGCAATAACAACCTGGTCATCTGCTAATTGGAGAGTATTCAGAAATATATCCCCCAACTCAATTCCCATCGGTCGACATTTTTGTTTCCACCTTAGCTACGCCTATGCTACGTATATTTTAAAAACCGTCGGTGATATACTATATCCCTGACGAAGCCCCTTTTCCACATTAAACTTACGAGACAGTTTTACTTCCCAGCTTATTTGTGAGGTTGGTCCATTGTAAAAATTAGAATTGGGTTGATGTTTGTTTCCTGTAAGGTTTTCCAAAGCTTTCGCACAGGTACAGAATTATATGCTTTCTTCAGGTATATAAATATTAAGTTGATTTCCCAGTTTTTTTTATGATCTGTTTCAAGCAGAAAGTGTTATCCATACAGAATCTACCTGCTCTAAAACCTTCTTCAATTGTGTCCCTTACAATCCGTCCGTATAGATAGCTAAATGTGCTGGTAACAAATATCCCTGCGTAATTTGAGCACTTGGATTTAACTTCTTTTTGTGTCTTGTGGAAATGTGGGCGGTCTTATACTCCTGGTATGGGGTGTCCATTAAAATACTTATTGAAGAGATCTGAAATAATTACTATCGATGGTTACTATTTCACCTTAGATATACACTTTCTTTGATGCTATCGTACTATATGCAGGCCTGAATTCGCAACTGTTCGTAGTGCATTACCCAATATTCTATTGGGATTATTACGATATGTGCTGAGTTTTTGTTCGGAATTTTTAGTTTGTTAATAAATCGCCTCACTTCTGTTTTTTTTTATATTTCCTGTCCCACATGGTTCTTTCCTACTGTTGCTATTTTCTTTCGTGTTTCTCTTTTAATTTCCAAGTACACCTCTCTGTCACGTTAATTATTCGTTATTAACCACTCGAGGTAAGCTTTTTTCTTCTGTTCCACCATTTTTTATATATCATCATTCCACCTTAGATTTGTCCTTTTCTTATATGTAATATACATAATAAATTAAAAGCCGAATTACTGATCAACCATTGACATTAGTTTCAAACAGCCCCCGCCGTAGCAAAAAGCACAACAAAGATTTATCATATATTTTTATAATTCTGATGGTTATTTATTCTCTTTTCTTGGTCTTTTGTTGTTAGCTTTAGATTCCATTCTTAGTACTGTAAAGCAACCGTTACTATACAGCCTTCTTACCATCCCTCTGAGCCATTGCTTTCGATTTTTAGGTTAATCATTTGGTTATAATGTAAATTTAAGATAATGCGTATGTCTCCACTAAAAGTTACACGAATGGAACAAACAAAAAAAACACCTAAATTAAAGTCTGTATCTTTGAATCATCATTAGGTTTATCTAATTCCCTTGGTATAAATACAAAACCATTTCAGCATATGCTAGTTATATGGTCTGGTAATTTATTGAAATCCATAAACGGGTTTCTCTCGAAAGGGACTTACTGCATATATTCCAATGCAGCATCATAAATCCAGACCTTCTTTTTAATTACACTTAGCGCGGTATAGAAACAAAGGCCTCCGCATCAATTGACTCTCTCTAGCCATTACATATTTGGCGCTCCTCCAATTATTACTATCACTTAACTAAATTAAAATCTATAGGCTTCGTTTGAAACCCACACGTTGGACAGGCAAATCCGTTCAGGATTGAATATGAAGGGAAACCACCAACAGGAGTAATTTTACACACGTTTAGTCAGTCACGCCCAGAGGATAAAACGTATCGTGCGGATTTATAGTTGTGCAATTTATTTGACTGGGCCCGATGTATATTTTTTTGGCCGTCCGTGTCAGATAACGTCCAGCCGAGCGGATAGGATTAGTTCTCTCTCGCAATGTATCTGATATATATATATATATTGGCTTGGGGGCCCAATTGTTTAACGATTTCGATCACCCAGATCGCAGCATGTAAAAGTGAATGTATTGTGTGCGTTACATAATTTTTTCAATGGAAACAATACATCACACATTAAGATAAAATGCCGATGTACAGGGATTTATTGACTGTAATTCATATTGATAGGAATTTACGACTTGGCTCATGCTGTTTACTTTCACGCTTCCCACTCTCAATTTAGAAGACACGTTATTAATTATCATTTTTATGCTGATATTGCAGTTTTTACTATACAACCTATCGATAGGAAATTTTTCATTTTCCGTTTGCAAAACATTACTTTTGAGAAAGAATTAACACCCTATAAAACTGTATTATATAATTAGGCAATGTATGCAGATTTTTTAAATTTTTAATTCCAGCTAAATCGAGGAAGTCCCTGCCGGGTTTGTTCCCACGAGAGACTCGCTCTACGGTCGTCTGCAGTTCATCTGCTATAGCTAGCCAACCGTAATATTTACCTTAATTTTCTGTAATATATCTACTGTGTTATATTGTCCTTCTAGTTATTTATTGCTCCTTATTTTGTATTGTTGTGTCTGTGGGTCTTTAATCGGTCCATATATTATCCGCAAGATTGTCCGATCGAACCATCTAAGCATCATTTCGTTCGGTTTACTAATAGTCCACGTTTCACTTCCATAAGTGATTATTGAGCATGCTACAGGCTATATTTTTAGCTTCGATATTCTTGTGAGTGTTTTGGATTTAAACATGTTCTGCAGTGCAAAGTAGCGTCTACTTCCCGATCTTAGTCTATTTTCTTTTTACTTGTTATTTGATGACCTTAATAGACGACTCATGTATTAGGTATAGTAAATTAAATTATTGTTTGTACTTTTATCTACATTTATTTTCGTTCTAAATGTTGACCGGTTTCGGATAGTCGCCCATCATCAGATCTCTGAAAATACATTCATATTTATCAATTGTTCCATTAAAATCAATTATGCGTTCTAATGTGACTCATAATCTAGTTTTCAATTTTAATATCATATCTTACTTTTAGTCAATTAGTTAGTTTTCTGTAAGCGAGAATGCTTATATATCTTTTTTTTTTGTTTACCAATGATTCGTTAAAATTATAAAGTTTTCCACAATTTTCTATTTAGGGTTAAATGATGTTGACTTATTGTCATTTGAAAAGGTTATCTGATGTGTATTCCTTGCTCCACATACGTACAGATGCGTGTCTATAAAATCCATTGTCACGTGTATACAGACGTGTGTTTGTAAAATTTAAAGAAAAATGATTTTTAATTTGTTATATGTATTTGCTTTCTCACTTTTCTACATTTTTACTATGTTACTTATCATATGTGTCTATTCCATCGTTTGTCACGGACGTAGTGTTCTATCAGAATCAATTTACTAGTTTGTGTCTACTATTTTTTGCCAATTCAGAATCAAGTTCCTAAGGTCCTGTATACCTCTTTTCATAACTATAACTCAACGGTACTCTTATAAGATCTCCCAACATAACCCCACGTTGATTTTCGGAAGAGTCGATCTTACTCTACTTATGGTCATTCACAGGTCCATCCGACTTATACTGATAATCTACTTATCCTGATAATAATTTATGTACCTACGGTCGTTTAACTAATTATATCGAAATTACGGTTTAGTTATCTGTTCACTGTCTATTTAAATTCCGAAATTCTCATTGTCAACTTGACATAGCTTAGAAACAGGTTGTGCTAAGTCTTTAAATCGCAACATCCGTGTATTGCTTAAAATCCAGTTGAGTAGTCTGAGTACTATGCTGAGACATTAAAAAATATTCCAGTAAAGTTTTAATAAGATACAGCGGAAAAAGTAGTCAGGAATCAAATTGATTACATAACTATTAACCAGAGGTTCCGCAACTGCATAAAATCCGCAATAACCTATCTTGGAGTGGATTTAAACACCGATCACAACACGTTTGTGTATCTTTTAACGTCAAACTTAAAAAGGTAATAAAACATATCTGAATCTCTGAACAGAAGCTTCGAACAACAGAGCATTGAAAGCCTAAGTGTAAAGGAGGAATGGAAAAATATACGAAACACGTGATGTGTAATAATTAAAGAACAAAACACAAAAACATAAAGAGTGTATCACAAATAACATTCTTAATATGATGAACGACAGAAGAATGGTAAAAGGGAGGGATCAAGAGATGTGTAGCTGAAAATAAGAATACTGCGATGCTATTTTTTTTTTTCGACTCTATTATACGGCGTCGAATCCTGGATAGTGTCAAAAGAAACAGAAAGGAAACTATAAACCTTTTAGCTATGGACACATCGGCGCATCCTCAAAGTGACTAATGGACTAGTAGACTAATCTCGTGAGAAATGAGGAGGTTCTACGGAGAATGGGGAAGGAACGGGAAATATTAATTACAGTCAAGGTCTGGAAACTGGAATACCTCTAGCATGTTATGAGGCATAAAGAGAGATACAGAATACTCGCTAATATCCAGAATGGATACAAAGAAGAAGAAGTACTGTTTTCAATGAAGGAAATTTAAGTATTTTAAAGATATCTCAGTTTTGGAGGAGGCGTATTTCTGTTGTTTCAATCGTCAAACATGTGAGCTATTAATTGAGTATTATTATGATAATTTGGAGCATAGCAACGCGACTTTTTTACTTTTATTTATGGTTTATTGCAAAGTAATGTTAATTTTTAATGTTTTTATTGATGTTCAACGATCAATAAAAACATTAAAAATTGTAATTATTATGAAGCAATTACATTTATTATTGACGTCATCGGTAGTCTTCATATTCAAATGAGAAATGTCAGAGACGACTTTGGCACATTTATTTCACGATAACAAATCACTACATAGCCTGCATATAGATTCCTTCTTGAGGTTTGTGAAACACATAACTAACTGTACTAGAAGATCCTTAGTGAGATTATGCATCTCGTTCGGAAATAACATATACCTCTCCCAGATTTCTTGAGATATAACATAAGACAAGCAATTTAATTTAAAGTATACTTTTATAAATGAAAACTGATAGAATACGTTATTTGATTAATTGTTTCTAAGAAACACAACGTAGGAATATGTAAAATTAAATTCTGCAAGTACATAAGCACGTATAAAGTATATTATTTTTAGATTTTAATTCACCTCGCTTAATATATAAATAAAGCGTGTATTCGTTTCGTCAAGGTCTCCACTTGCACATACACAGGTACACATTACAAATAAAATACCCAATAACTGTGAAATCCTTTTCATTAACCTGTGATCTCCGGTATATTAATCACGAATAATCGTGACCAGGTTGCCATTTCCAAATGTTATAATAATGCGAATTAAATCATTTGATAATTATATTGTACACATGCAACTACACGGTCGAAGACAATTAACACTGAGCGGCTGTAACAATAGGCTGGTAATTCAATATTTAGTTACAAAAAAATGTAGTGATTTAAATATAGTTATCCGCTCGCTTACCACCACTTCGGAAACGATAATTTGTAAAACGTTTATTACTTACAACGATACTACCATTAAATGATCGCTCCCGCAGGCTAATGCAATTAACACGGCAAACTTTATCGATGTAAACGGGCACAATTAATTGTCGTTTCTTATATATTACAACGTTTATTTCATTATAAAACTTTAAACATTATTTATGGAGTTATTTTCTGCAGTTTTTTGTTTTTGTTTGATATTAATAAATTGACTCTGCTAGATAAGCACACAGAAGAAAACTTGTGAGTGACGACGCTCCACAGACCAATAAACTCGATAAATTAATAGGATGATATTCAGCATTAAGGTTTATTTCAACCCTATTATATCATAATCTTCATATTTCGATAATTTTATATGGTAGAGGTCTCCTCAAGTTTTCCACTGAACCCTGTTGCTATATATTATTTTACAAGTACAAACCACGAGTCTTCTTATTCTCCTAATGTAGTATGTACTGTACACAAAGCCTCACCAACGATGATCATCGCTTCATGCTCAAAAAACGCTCTACAGGTCGTGCATCTCTGCGGGCTCTAGAAGCTATTCCCAACATGAGTTGTTCGAAGCGTTTGGGTAGAGAAATATTTAAACAAAAATACAGACATAAGTTATTATAGGCACGAAATCTAATGTTTTTTTAGAGACGAGACTTATCGGGGCGCCCGTTGTTTCTAATAAGTTAAACTGTTTGCAAGGCGAATTTAGTTCATCTAGATCAGTGATATCTGATTATCTCCATGAAGTCAAACGGGAAAGGACCTTTGAACAGTGCCGCAGGAGAGAAGAACTTTATAAAACCGCCAAGAAGAACCTAAGACAGGCGATATTCCGAGCCAAGAGAGAAGTGTGGTCGAACCTTTGCAAAACCAGAACGTGTGGTGTGAGGCCTATAAAATTGTAGTAAAGAGATTTCGAGCTACGCCCCCACCACGGTTACCAATGGAAAGAGTAAGGGAATTGGTGGACATTATTTTCCTGGCTCATTACACATTTGATTGGGGGCAACCACGCGTCGAAGAGGTTCCTCTATTCACGGAGGAGGAGCTCAGGGCGGCAAGTAGGAGGATAAAGTGCGGGGGAACACCGGAACCAGACGGAGTACCACCGGGAATTGTCAAAATATTAACTGAGGAGAAATCGAAATTTGTGCTTCGTGTTATGAACAGGATCCTGAAGACTGGGATCTTCCCAGAAAGGTGGAAGCGGGCTAGATTGGTGCTCATGAGAAAGGGTGGCATATTTTTGTCGGAACCGTCATCGTTTAGACCGCTGTGTTTACTTGACGCGGTAGGGAAACTGTTGGAACAGCTTATTCTAATAAGGCTAAAGGGCGAAATTAAAGGTGCAGTGGATTCTCTGACAGGCAATATGGGTTTAGAAACGGACGATTTACGCCGTCAAGGTGGTCCTGAAAATTGCAAGTGAAGCTAAGAAGGGCACAAGGAGAACCAGGAGAATGTGCGTACTAGTGACGTTAGACGTCAAGAATGCGTTCAACT
>JAWQRN010000610.1:0-27826 GCA_033557685.1 Sperchopsis tessellata
GGTTTGCTAGATATTTGATTTTTCAAATATTTAAATTACACATTTATGTACGGCCAAGGAAGCAGCAAATTCTTATTTAACAACTGTTTGGAAAGTACAGAATTTTTTTGTAAAAGATTTCTGAATAACACCACTGCATAGGGTAACTATTGCTGTGATGGATCGCTATAATATTATATTTTCCGATTTAAGATAATTCAATTTCAATTTGTTTCTTTGATTTTTTTTTTCAGGGGCAACATGGATAACCCCTCAATCATCATACAACATAATGAAAGTCTCATCATAGATGAAAGTGGACCAACTCAGGAGTGCATAACTGATTCTGATAAGAATATTGATATACCTGAAATATCATCATCAGATGCACACCATGGGACTAATGAATTATCTGTTGAAAATTCAGAGTCTACAACAGAAGCCATAGACGGAATGGAAGTATTTGAATCAAATATTGATACAGTCACTGCTGAAAACATTAATTCTAACAGTCCGTTTCCAGAT
Organism: Sperchopsis tessellata; assembly: GCA_033557685.1. NCBI lineage: Eukaryota > Metazoa > Arthropoda > Insecta > Coleoptera > Hydrophilidae > Sperchopsis > Sperchopsis tessellata. The sequence continues at coordinate 505 of JAWQRN010000610.1, forward strand.
ACTAGTTCAAATATTAATATCCCTGACACAAGTTCCACAGTTAATGAACTTCTCCATGATGATTATGATCCAAACAATATTATGAGTATACCAGAGATAGCATCTGCCCAATGCCCTGTTGATGCATCTGAAAGTATTACTTCATACAGTTTGGAAACTTCTGACGAATCTCTTGTTCAGAATAATACTCCAGGAGAAGAACAGCCACTTGCAGTTTTGGCATTTGATCATTCTGAGCAAACTGTGGGAGAAACTGAGTGTGCAACATCAGAAGTTATTGGTCAGGTTTCAAATTCAGAACAAGAACTTCAGAGTGAAAATTTAGTTACTGACACATCACTGCATGAAATATCAACTGAGCGAAGTACAGAATCAGTATTTGAAACAACTGTGGAAACAAATGTAAATATGATTTCAACAAGTACAGATTTTTCTCATGAAGATGTTTCATCCACTGAGTCTGCAACAGAGCCAGAAAAGATATTTTGTTCTCAAAACGTTTCCTTTGAAGATAATGACAAAAGTACAGAAGCAGATACTATGACATTGAATCCTCCTATGCAGTTTATAACAATTGCAGATTCTACCACCAGTACGTCAATGGATTCTGAAAATTTAAACCTTCAAACTTCGTTAGACAACTCTCAGAATGTATCATTGGACCAGTTAGATAGTTTCAATCCCAGTGGCTTAGTTTCTGATGTCGCTTCACCTCGGAAAAATTCTGCTACAGAAACAAATACTGAACAAAGTAAATTGAATGAAATTGAACCTATCAATGAAAATAAATTGGAAATTCTAGAAACTGAGACTACAGTTGTTGAAAATGAAAACTTAAATAGCAATGATTGTGATGTCAACACTGAGAATTTAATAATAAATGACAATGGTGTTGATATTAAAGATAATAATGAAATTGAAAATGAGGTGGTTATAGTTAAGCCAGTGGCCAATGAATGTATTGCAAATGAAGTTATTACTAATCAGAAAAAAGAAACAACAAATAATATTGAATCACCGCCATTGGCACAGAAAGAATTGAAAGAAGCTGATCAGATGTTAGTGAAAATTGCATCTTCTGAAAAAGCTGACAATTTAACTATTTCTAATACATCCATGGATGATACCAGTACAGAAGCGTTGAGTATTGAAACATTAACAGAAAGTGAATCTCAAGTTCCAGATGTAAACATAACACATGTTACTGATATATCTGAGTCCCCAAGTCTCCAGACTGCAGATACTCAAATAACAGCTATCGAAACTGCAGAGAGTCAAATAACAGCTCACCATAGTACAGAGCCCCAAATTTCACAGCCTGAAGCTGATGTAGACCACCAAGAACAAAAAGAACCATCTGATGTACAAGTATTATCATCAATTCAATCTAATAGTGAAACGGAAATTCAAAATTTGAACAATCCTGAAGTTTCAGTAAATGTTGAATCATCACAATCAACTTCAAAAATTATACCACCAACTAATGTTACTAATATAGAAATGGACGATATTGAATATAATGAAACACTGTACATGGAGCATTCGGCTTTTTCCACCATGGATGGGGAAGTTCAGCAAGTTTATATTGTTGAAGGCACTGATAATATGTTATTAATGGAATCTGAAGATAACGTTCCTTCCCAGTTATCGGCTGCTCATTCGGATGACAATATTGAAATGCAACTGCATAATATTGATCAAGGAAATAATTTAGTTCACCCTCTTGAAGAAGTCAAGCACACTCCAGGAATACCTAGTCATGTATTAGGCAGAAATATAGAAAATCCAACTAATGATCCTTTTAGAAATGGGAAAGTACCACCCAAACCACGGTTAGGTGTAAAAATACCTTATAGAAATTTAACTAGTCAAATTTGTTCAAAACAAGAAATTGAACAGGAAGTGATGAAACGACAAAGATTGAAAAATGCAGCTGCAGAAGGAGGAGGAAATACTTTATTTGCTAGAAAATTAACTCACACATTAGCAAAGAGGATTGTTCCTACAGAACATAGTACAACAATAACTGTTGAAATCAATACTCCTCCTCCTCCTCCTCTCACCAAACTAGCTCCAACTGCCACTAAGAAAGAAAGTGGAAAAATTGAAAATAATTCTGATCTTTTAGCTATTCTCGAAGGAGATGGTGAAGACATTAACGACCCTCCTGGACCTTCAGAAGCAGTTAAGGCTAATATAAAAGAAGTGGAGAAACAAATAGCATTAAAACAATTAAGGGAAATGCACGAGATAAAAATGAAAAGAAAAATGGCTCTAAAGAAACAAGACAACAGTAGTCATAATATTGATTCAATGAAACAATATAATGTTCCAACTACTGAAAATCCATATAATCCTCTTCCAGCTCAAAATTCTGATGGAAAATCATCCCAAATGGTCGTTGAAAGTAGTGTGAAACCACTAAAATCGAAAGATACTCAAATAGTTAAGCCTGTACTTGAAGCAACAAAATTAAAGAAAAATGACAATGCTGTAGAGATATATAAAATAAACCCTTCAATAAATGCTGACGTTCCTAATTCAAAAGATGTTTTGAATGTTAAAACATGTAAAGAAGATAAGGTGGATGATAATAAATTAAAAACATTAAAAAAAGAGTCACCTTCATCTCAAGCAAAAAGTAATGGTACAAAAACAGGAGTTGGTTTGGTAAAAAAAATTGCAGATGTTGGTAAGAATAGTAACAAAGATTCCCCAAATAAGCATTCAGAAAAAATAGACTCACCAAAACCTATCATGGGAAAAGGAAATCACCATAACAAAAGTAACACACAAGCAGCTGAACCAATTCCAAGCACCAGTAATATTGTGAAGAAAGAGGAAGTTGACGTTGTACCTAATTTTTCATCAAAATTACCCATAAAAACTTATACTAGGAAGAGAAAGCAGACTGACGAAGACTTACCGATAGTAAGTACTAAAAAGCCTGCAACTAATAGCCCAGGCCCTATTAAATCAGAAAACATTCCAGCCGATGTGTATATTACAAAAAGTTCAAGGGTTATCAAGAAAAAAGTTATTTGGGATCCCGATGAATCTCCTATTCAGCGGCCTATATTTAAACCTCCAAAATCAGTTGAGACAAAGCAGCCAGTAAGTCCAATAAAACCAATGAAAAAAATACAGAAAGTCCCAAATACTGTATCTCCTACCACACCAAATGTGCAAAAATTACCAGCACCTACTGTAGAAAAAATTACACCAGTGAAAACTTTGGTAAAATCTCCTACTAAAGTAGTGAAAAAAATCATCCAAGAAAAGCCAAAGAGGTTAACAGAGGTTGATAGGTTGCTCATGGATGAAGGTGCTGTCAATATGCTGTATGCCATTAAAAACACAGATGAAAATCAAAATACTAATAAGCAAAAGAAGAAACCAGTTGTTGTTTCTCTGGATAGAGCACAGAAGGAACTTATTAATAAAACTAAAGAAATTAAAAATGATTTGGAAAATACTTCAACTAATAAAATTTCTCCAAAATCTTTGAGAAGAAAAGAATCATCTATGAAGTCTCCAGAGAAAGTAGCTACGCCAGCTACTATTTCGAGGCAAAAGTCTAGAGATTCGAACAGAAGTTCAATTCATAGTCCTCCAGCATCACCGGCGATGATGTATCCAGAAGCATCGAGAATTATACGAAGGCACTCGAGTAGTTCTTATTCAAGTGAAGATGAAGTTGTTATAAGTCGAATTGTAGATAAGGGTGGTGAAAAAGTTGTAGAAGCAGAAAGTACAAGTGAGCGAACTACAAGGAAAAAAGCTGCATTACTTTCATCACCAGATGCTCCAAAAGCAAAACGTTTGAAAAAAAGTGAGGTATTGACACCTCTTGATAAGAAAAAGACCAGTGAAGAAACTTCTAAAAAGTTCACCAAATTGACCGAGCAAGACACGAAAGAAGTTCAAAAACATAAAAGTTTGACTATTAAACGAATGGATGGTCTGTTCCAAATTATCTTAACACCCTCGTCGAACCAGGAAATTTTCCTTACTAATGAGGTAAGAATTTTTGACCCAATTAGTTGGTAAGCTGAAAATAAAAGATTTTTTTTTCAGGTTTTGAATGATATGACAAATGCGATAAATAAATTGAATAAAGATAGTCAATGTCGTGTGATATTGATAAGTTCATCAGGAAATTCATTTTGCCATGGGATCAATTATAAAAGTCTAGTAGCTGATAAGGACCAGTTGAGAAAATCTATTGCAAAAGAACTAGCTACTAGCATAAGGTAAATTATTTACATATTGGGAATTTTTTTATTTTCGAACCTTGCAATATTGATTGTCAGCAGCTTTCATTTTATTAAGAAATAAGTGCTAAAAGTTTAAAACAAAGATATTACCAGTGCTTAACCAATTTACCTTCCTATTAAGCAAAGACTTCCTAGTTAAATAGGATCAAATAAAATTAAAAAAAAGTTAAATCAGAAGCTCTATCATAAATGTACCATATAAAACTCAGATATTTCTGAAATTCATTTTTGAAGTTATAGCAATTTCAAAATAAAGTTCAATCTGTCAAAAAATTCTCTAAATCGTAAATATCTCAAAATTATGAAAATATTTAGAAAATGTTTATACAAAATGTTCTTGACTAATTTATCAATGGATAAGAAATATGCTTTCCAATTTAAAAAAATCAATTACAATTTTGTTCAAAGAATCCGGTGTATTCATTTTAAACGAAATTATTTTTAGTAAAATAAGTTTGTAAAGAAAAAATTCTAAAACAACAGTTATTGAATGCTTACTTGACTCCTCCTGTCCGGGAACTTGATTAAGAACACAAGGATATAGAAGTAAATCGAGATTATGTGAAACACTTCAGGTTTGCAGATTGATCTAGCTTCTGAAAGTAAAAGCATAATCCTTAGGATACATTTTTTAGTCAATTGCTGGCTATTGCAACAATGTGTACATCGAGTGTATACTGATCGAAACTGTAATATCATACATGTATTTGGACCAGCTCATAAGGATGTATGAAGATATCTTTTTGAAGATGGCATGAAAAATAAAGCTTGTATGTTGTACAACTGGCCGTGCAAGCAAAATTCATGGATACCTTCTTGTTTTAGAGGATCTTCAATTGGTTTGTTTTGCCTGTGATGATGTATGCTAGTCAGACCTTGAGGGTTTGTTAATTCAGAAGCTCAAAACATAACAAAGAGGTTTGGAGAGATATATATTTGGTGTGAGAATTAGCAATATAAGGCACTGTGCATGCCTGAGCATGATGGGATTAATTAATATACTTAAATTATATCTTCAGGCGATAACCGTGTGTTTGTTTTTCTTTTTGCCAACGTTTCGTAAATTGTTGCTGGGTACATTATCAAGACATATAACTCTAAAAAGTGCTAATTATAGATTGCCATGTAGCTCTGAAAAATACTAGATGTAGGTGGCGACCTGCTCTAAAAAGTGCTAAGTATAAACTGATATGTAGCTCTCTCACAAGTGCTAGTCATAGAAGCTCTAAAAAGTACACTTTTCAGAGCTGCATGGCTATCTATAATTGTCTTTTTAGACCTATATGTCTTGATAATGTCCCCCTGCAACGGTGCAAAGAAAAGCCAACACACGGTTGTATCCCAGAAAACCTGAAGATATTTACTGTGGTCGTGGAAATCTACGTACTGAATACATCAATTATTTTTGAATAAGCTACCATATATTTATGTTGCTTATTTAAATCACTAATGGAATATACCTGTTTTGAAATTATTTCTCAGTGTTGCTGAAATATTTTAAAAGTACTTTACGGTAATCTTTAATTCAATTATATGAAAATTGTAAAGATTTATTTATTTTTCAGAGAATTCTTAAGGACACTAGCACATTCACCGAAAATTGTAGTAGCAGGAGTCCATGGTAATATAGAGGGACTTGGTGTCATGATGCTGCCATTATTTGACATGGTTATCGCTAGTGATACTGCTACTTTTAGCACACCATATGGAAAATTAGGATGTGTTCCTGAGGCGGGTTGTTTGCTTACTATGCCACATTTAATGAATAATGTATTGGTGAGTGTTTTCACACAATTAACCATTAATATAATAAATAATATTTGTTTCTTGTTTTTGCCTCTACAACGACTAATTCTGGTTATAATAAATCAATGATTGTACAACTGTCATACCAAAATATTGAACAACTATGGATGTATCATTGAAGATTTTATTTTATTTTTTAAGGTTAGTGAACTTCTTCTATCTCCAAGGAAACTAATAGCTACTGAAGCTCAGAGAGTAGGATTAGTTACTCGTATACTATGGCCTGATAAATTCCATGAAGAATTGATATCCTCATCCAAATTGGTGGCAAGCCAGTCTTCACAGGTAATTAAAAGTATATTATTTCTTTTAAATCTTCCCGATCCATATATATAATATAATATATATATATATGTAATAACATCGGACAGTTCCTATGTATGTAATACTGCACGTAATAATGTACCCCAGGGTTATAATTTATAAATTCTGGTAAATGTGCATTATATTGATTTATCTATGTAAGTATAATAAAGTTATTAAAAATACAATATTTTGTACAATTTGTTATGTGACTAATAAGGAATAATAAATAAGGCATATTTAAACAATATACAAAATAATTGCTCTTTAATTAACGATTATATTATTTCTATAAGTCAAGTCAAATACCCTTCGAGTTTAAAAAGTGATATTCAAATATGAACCAGATATCTTAATTTTATGATCTAACTTTGATTTTCTTCTTCTTCTTAAGTTCTCAGTGACGCCAAGTGGGTATCAATGGTTCACTTATATTCTATAATTTCATCATAATTTGACTTGTTTATTGTTTGATAATTCTGACACTAATTTTGAATTGAAACCATTCAAAGAATAGGTGTTAGTACTTATTCGGCTCAAAGAATTGAAATGTTGTTAATTATACTCTCGAAGAAGCAAAATGTTGGGTGTGTTACTGTATACTTCGAAGGACCTATACGAATTGTAAATATAATGGTGCAGACTCTGTCTCGTGTAAATAGAAGTAAATTTCTTATATGTAAATGTGAGTAAATGATTTCGCTTACCTTAATTCCAATACACAAATAACTGTTTATAAAGTATGTACATGAATATTAATGCAAAAAAAACTTATAGAAAGTGTACAGAATTTGAATTGTTTATCAGTGTGACCAAAAACAGGTCAATGCTGTGAACTATTGTGAGTACAAATTAGTTCGGTCCGTTTTCAAAAGATAGCTCTGGCTGTTATGAATGTTTCACAGTGACAGCTGATTTCGGTGGTTTCAGAGAGGTTAGACATCTGTCAATCAAATTCAGTTTATATTGCTTTGAGTTTCATAAAAAACCATGTTTTTTACTGTGTTGAATATGTCGAATTTTGTGTTAACTAAGCAGTTGGAAGTTTATGGTGACAATGCTCCAACTGATAAATCATGTAGGGAATGGTTTAGGCGTTTCAAGAATGGTGATTTGAGCTTGAAGACAAGCCTCGCTCTGGACAGCCAAAAAAATTCGAAGACAAAGAATTTGAGGCATTACTCGATGAAGATCCAACAGTCAGTTTCCGTACGATTGAAATCCATAAGAATGATTCAAAAGCAAGGCAATTGGGTTCCTCATGAACTGAATTTGAGAGATGTTGAAAGGCGATTTTTTTCTTGCGAGGCAAAAAAGATAGGGTTTTTTTACATAGGATAGTGACTGGAGAGGAGAAATGGATATTTTACGATAACCCCAAGAAGAAAAAATACTACGCTATGCACGGTCAATCATTCCCATCGACATCAACATCAAAGCCGAATATTCATGGTTCGAAGGTCATGCTGTGTATCTGGTGGGACCAAAAGGGTGTTGTGTATTATGAGCTGCTACAACCTGGCGAATCCATTACGGGCGATCGGTATAGGTTACAATTGATTCGTTTGAGCAAAAAGTCGTTAAAAAAATATTGGGAAACGCTCAAGTGGGATATTTTACCGCAGCCGCCGTAATCTCCGGACACTGCTCCTTCTGATTACTGGTTGTTACGATGGAGGCAGCATGAATTGGTAGTTCACCGGTTCACTTCATTGGCAGAAATCGATAATTGGCTCGAAACTTGGATCGCCTCAAAAGACGAGACAATTTTTCGAGATGGAATTCGAAAATTGCCTGAGAGGTGGGAAAAATTCCTAATCAGCGATGGACAATACTTTGATTAATCTGTTCTTTCATTTTGTTTTGAAATAAATGCATTTTTGACAACAAAAAAACGGACCGAACTAATTTATACTCCCAATACTATATGAGAACTGTTCTATTTCAGTTTAATGAATTTGAATTGTTTAAAACTGTGATCAAAAATACGTCGACACTGTGAACTTAGAACTGTTCTCTTTAAGAATTCAAGGTTTACTCTTTGTTGAAGGCTTATTCACGATTACCCGATCTTTTTAGGTATAAAACCTCCCTGTTACAGCACGGTTTGGAATTACCCACACTGAAAAAGAGAAAGTTTTGTCTCTTATCTGATGGTCAGTAATAACACCAAGCATGTATCTTTTGTACAGTGTGGATAAAAATACCCCTCTGTAAAAGAGTTAGTATTGGAGTTACCCCAAACAAGTATCTACCATTTTTCTTATTACGTTTTGGAAAAACCTATCCGCAGGTACATAAGGGAATTGACTTCACAACTAATTAAATAAAGCTACTAACATATAGGCAACACAATATGCAGGTACAGAAGGGTAGTTGCTGAATCATGGCTTAAACAATAGGTATATGAGCTCATAAAGAATATACAACAGCAAAAGTCTAAAACTGACAAGTTAACTATATTTTTCTATATGAGTTGCTAAGGATGGATCACAAGCTGCCAATTATACAAATGTTATGAAATGACATTTGATATTGTAACCAGAGATTTCACCATTAAAAAACAATGTTCTGCTAGAAATTTTTCGACCATTCGTTTGAGTATCTTTAACCAGAAATTGTCTCTAAATTCCTTATGTTCGTGTTTCAATGAGTTCATGCAGATGTAGTGATTCACCTGTTTTTTCCAAGTGGATTATCCCGATGTACAAAGTTTTGAACCTTGAACTTTTCAAATAAATTTTATTGGTATAAACCTTTGTTTATTAGATAACTGAGGCAATGATCAATTCTGTAATTTCATACAAAATTAAGGGTAAATTTGTCACAACATTTTTGTATCACAGAGGCAGAACCGATTTACTTATTGAATAAATGAGGTGTGGCCACCACACAATTTTCTTTTACATAGTAAGAAATAAATTATTACCAAACTTAGTATAAAATAAATGTATGTATTGGTTATCTAATGTGCTATTTAGACAATGATTTGAAAAATGTATATAGTAGGTGGAGGAAATATCAAACAGTTGCTCATTTCACCCACTCTACTCGAACAATTTTTTTTTTTTGTTGCAGATTCTGTTTGTTTCTGTCAGATAATTCAATTTTATAACAATTTTGATTCTCAACAAAAAAAGTTAGTATATCGATTTCATCCAAATTTTTGTCTTCATACCTCAAATCGTTTAGGCACTAGAGAGGCCACAACTTTGTTAAATGTCTGACTTTAAGTGTTGGCCTGCTTAGAAAGGGAGATATTACCTCATCCTCCATATCCCTCAGACATTTCACCAAGCAACCATCATCCTTTTTTGGCATCTGGTAATCACATGTGCTAGAAAAACATTATCAATGAAACGACCACTAATGATGAAGTATTCAAATTTTTTCAACTAAAAGACACAGAATTTAAAATAAGTGGAATTCATATACTTGTATCATGATGTTGTACGGTAGTTAAAAGTAACTGCATATTTTGATGAATAAAACTTCGGGTTAAATAATATTTTTTACCTCTACACCTTACAATGGTAGATAAGGAACCGATTATGTTGTTGTTGTTGTTAAATAATATTGTTATATTATTGATATATGAAACTGATGGGTCTTATTTGGCTACCTGATAAATCATAATGCACTGTGTGTGTTGAAAAAGTTCTCCTAATCTAACCATAATTTAAAGAAACAGTGTTTAAAATAATAATTTTTATTTTCAGTTTTTGGAGGCAACTAAGCAGTTATCGCGCCAGAACATTCTTGAAGTTGTGGATAAAGGATTAGAAATTGAATCAGAAACTCTCATTAAACATTGGACGAGCAGTGAGTGTCAAAAGAACTTTAGCCAGTATAAATAAGTCAATTTGACATGACTGATTGTTAACTTAAGATAAATGGACCTACGTTCAAGTGGGTTCCCTAGATTATCATACAATCTAGATCGAGTGAGGTACAAATTATATTTTACTTGTTTATAAAGTTAGAAAATGTAATAAAAGAATAATGATATCATTTTAGTTTGAAACTACTGTCACTGTCATTTTAAAAACTTTCACAAATGCATTTTCTACATACCAGATGCCTTATCAAAATTTTCATATATATATATATTTTTATATTTATACAATGTAAGGTAACATTATTTATGTAGAAGACATCTGGTAATACATATGTCCACACTTTTTATAATATACTTCATTTCTCAAATATCACAGTAGATTGTGCTTGTGTTCCATTATTTAGTAAAGTTAGTAAACACTTTCAATTAATAATAGAAGCTTTATTAGATTTTATGTTGACTATTTTGAGAGATTTATTGTTTTTATTGGCAAACCTACATGAGCAATTGATGAATATATGTATATTTTGTTATTGCAATGGCTGTTATAAATAAAGAAATTTAGAAAAGGCAATACTCAATTATATTATATCCATCGGGGCCCTCTTATTTTTCTCATTTATATAACAGCTGAATGCACGAATTTTGACTGAGTTTCTGTAAGTGCAATAATTTGTTTTATTTTCATCTTGGGTATTCACTGATTTGATGTAATTATCACCTTTATTTTTTAATACAGAATAATATTTTTTAATTGTTTTAACTTGTATGTAAATTGGTGTTAATTTATTGTGTATTGAAATAATTTATTTTTGACAAGTTTTATTTTAAAATTAATGAAGGTTTCAATAATTTAAAATTATGTATATCATATAACTGGAAATTCAGTTCTATAAAATTGTTTATTGAGGTATGTACTTATTACCTTCTAATAAAACAAAATTTTGTATTGTGCACATTTTGTAATTTTAGTAGAGTAAGAATTTAAAATCCAATGGTTTTATATCACTAAATTTTATGTAGTTTTTTTTTACATATAAATATATAAATTTCATTGGAGGAGTATTTTCTTAAACCAATCTGTATTTTTATTGGCTTTTTGAAGTAATTGACAAATTGCATGCAAGTTAAAATGCCCAGTACTTATTATTTTTGAAATTTATGACTAAAAGTGTTATCCTTTGTTAGAGCTTTTCCTAATCGTTATAAAATCTTGCCATTCAGGGATCTCGGTCTAACATTAGTAATGGAAAACAGTTTTTGAACAAACAAGATGTAGTTTATGTATTATACAAAGCTGAATTAAAAAATAATTTTATTTTTTTTGGTCAATCCTTTTTAAGCAAAATATGACCATATGTTATTGCTCATTTATTGTCTTCTTCTTTCTGCTTTTGACTAGGCACATTGCCTGTTTTTTTTTCATTTCCCTGGTCTATAGATCGTCCCTCCATCCCTTTCTTGGGCGTCTCTTGCTATCCGTACTACTCTGTAGTCTGACATCCTTCCTATGTGTTGATCCGTTGATCCCATTCCACTTTTCTTCCTTTTATCCATTGGTTGATGTTTTTCTATGTTACATATGCACCTTGTGTCTTCACTCCTTTCTCTGTCTCTAGTCAGTAGGTCATTACTGGTTCTCTTACACTCTTGCTTTGGTTTCAACGGAGAGGAATTTATTTCTAAATATGGTACTGTTGAGGTATCCTATGTGCCTTGTTGATTTGGTGTTTTACTTCTTCCTCGATTTTTCCGTCACTAGATATTTTGATGCCTAGTTAGTCAACCTCCATCACCGGTTCTATTGGCCTGTCCTCGATCACTAATTTGCACCTGATCGGGTCTTTTGCTATTACTATTGTTTTGTTTTTTTTTGGTGGATATTGACATGTTACATTGTTTTGCTGTTTTATAGAATTTGGATAGCAACATTTGCAGATTGTTCTCAGTTTCAGCAATTATTATTGCATCTTCCGTGTAGCATGTGACTTTAAGCTCCCGGTTACCCATTCTATATCACTTCTTTGTTTTAACTTTCTTTATAATTTCATCCATGACAATATTAAATAGGAGAGGGCTTAAAGAGACTCCTTGCCTGATTTCTGATTCGTATGTAATTGATTCTATAATTCTCTGTTAATCTTGCGACTACTTTATTGACTTTGTTTATATTCTCAATAGTTTTGGTTAGGTCTAATGGGATGTTCCTGTTATATAGTAGGTGAATAACGTCCTCAATTTGCACATTGTTGAAAGCCTTCTTTAGGTCTATCAGGCACAGGTAGGCTGGAATGTTTTACTCTAGGGATTTTTCCTATACTTATCTTACAATGAATACAGCATCGGTGCATGAACGCCCAGTTCTAAATCCCTGGTGCTCTTCCTCTAGCCGTATTTTCTCGTTCATTTTTGTCGTTAATTTCAGTGTGTAATTTAATAGATTTATACCTCTATAGTTATTTGGATCTTCTTTTTCCCCGTTATTCCCCATTATTGTACAGCTAAAAATTGGTTTATTTGTATACCATCTTGTTTGTTAATTATGTATGTATTTCAGGGCATATCAACCAGTACAAAGGTAGTCTTGTTTTTTATTATATGATAAACGCTAATTAATTTAAAAACGCGTACTCTGACAATTCACATTTGAATATGTGCACTACCAATGACTTGACAAGAGCCTAAACGAAGAGGCAGTCTGTAGTGTCTTATCTATAATAATATGACCACGGGAATAATTAGCGTTTACCCGATAACCGGAGAGGTGCTCTAACTCTTATTATAAAACCACATTATGAAAAAATAACTTGTGTTGGGCGTTATATATAAATATTTTATAGAAATGTTTGTAATAGTGGTGCAAGAGTATAACGAATGTTAACATACTTCTAGGAAAGCATCTAAAATTGATAGATGAATTTAAAGCATTATTTTTAGACATCAACAGAATTTAGTACAATTGTAGCAAAATGCTGCAATTGGTAGCTACAAAGCTGACATTTCGTATAAAAGCTATTTATTTTTGTGGAAATATCATTTTTTTTACTTGAAAGGTAGGCAAAAACTGAATTAAAAAAAAATATTTTTTTTAATAGAAAGTTAAATTAAAACTGATTTGAATTTAGCATGCTCAATATTTTTACGATTACATAAATTAGGTGATGTGGAATCTATTAATTTGTGTGTAATATTTTTCCTGGTTACTTGAACGTGTAACTGAATGACTGTTTGCATATAATGAATTGTTTTATTTCACTGTTTCATGTAGTTAAAAGAAGTTAATTTTTTAAAGTTTAGCTGTTAATAGGAATTATGTATAAACTATTTTCTTTTTTTGAAAATATTTTATTTCTTCATTTATATTTATAAAATTGTTTGTTATTTTGAACATTTATCATAGTTTGAATAATGTTTTATATTTATAGATTTATAAGTATTAATAATAAATGATGTATTATAACTTTACTACCTTTATTTTATTTTATACTATAAATAAACGTAGTGGGCACTACTAACAAAAATCCTTTTCCATTCCCACCTAGCCTGGCTAAAATCCTTATTCTCTACTAACTCCATGTACCCTGTCATACATGCCTTTATACTTCTTACTTGTACTTGCTTTTGAACATTGGTTTAACTTAATTAGCTTTCCTTATGTAATCTCTATCTATGAATAGGCTAAATTCTCTTAGTCAGCTAGAGGTAGTTATTCTATGGGGTGTTTTAACACATGATGGAACTCGTTAAACTGAAATTAAAGTTCCGTTGAAAATGTGTTCTAATGTTAATATTAAAGCCAGCAAATAATTATTTAATGAATTGTTTTGATATCAGTGATATTGCAGTTTTGATATCTTGACCCAATTGTGATTGGTACAAGCTCTTTTGTAAGATTTTCCAAGTCATCTTTTTTCATTTGTTATAAATATCTAGCCATTTAGTCAAATTGCTGGAATCTAGCTACTGATAAATGCCCTTTGTAACAAGTATTTTAAATTTCCCTCTCTGGTGGCCAGCAGAGGACGCTATTTCCGCCCTCATGGGGTTGTTTGCCAACCATGCCATTTTTATCGGGCACTTCGATAACGACCTCACGAGAAGCAGTACACATCGTATAATTTCATTTCTTTAATTTTTACCAGCATATTTGTTTATTTTATTTCTTTTGTGAATATAAGTGTTTAATTGTATTTACATATTTTAATTTCACCAGCAAGAACAAAATCACATTTACAGCTTCCTATTGACAGATTTCACACTTCTGAAATGTTTACCGGCTTTATAGGCTCTCAAACGACGTATTTGAAAGGGTTAAGTGGCTTTTAAAAGTTGGGTATATATTTAACCAAAGTATATTATACCTAACCTTATTAATTGCAAAATATCAAAGAAATATTCATACCAGTTCAGTAAGCATAAATAACTGCTAGCATTTTAGAATCACCTTGTGTCTGATATGTAATATTTTCTCCATTTTATAATAGGCATTGTTTTTTCTGTTTCTGAGGTGGTTTTCTGTTTGCCTTTATAAGAAGCAATAATATATTGTGCACTAGAGCTTATACATGATTAATTTCTTAGTGACTATCAGAAAATCTAAGGTGTATTAATAATAAGGAACAAAAAAAAAACAAATCAAAACTTCCTAATGGAATATACAATAAAACGCAATAAAAATAAATGCCCGACCTGTTTGCTAGAGCTATAATTCAAAATCAGTCCAAGAACTCTTGGATACTATAAAAGCTCCAGACACTGAAGAAATCCTTCACAAGTTCTGTGTAGCCCCCGGCAGCTTGTTGTACAGCTTATATTCCATGATATGTTTTCTACAACCCTGTAATTTCCAGGCCGCTTCACAAATTTTGTTTTTGTTTCTTGTGTAGTGAGCATGTACATCCCTGTTACACTTCATCATTTAGCTGTTCCTGTGTACACAGAAGATATTGATATATAAATACACAGGGAATGGTCAAAATTCTTTTCTTCATAAACAGAGGCCTACAGTGTTCCCTACAGTCTGCTTGCTCTAAAGTTCGTATAGCCCGCTTTTGCAAAATAAACATTCTCTGGGCATCAGTTGAACAGCCCCATGCCGTAGCCGCATCACTCTTCCATGGAACAATGAATGATATGTTACCAATGCTGCCTTCCTTCCCACAGAATAATTATTTTTCAATATGATGCTTCCTATCCAAACTGTTGTGAACATAGACACCCAAAAACTTAGTATGAGTCCAATTGACTCTAGCAGAGTCTTACAGTCATTGACCCATTTACAGTTAATCTGTTTGCATTAAACAAATGCTCATATTGTTGTTCAATCTGACAAGGTGGTTGGCTCCTTGTGCGAATGGTTTTGTGCCAACAAATTATAAGATTCAGTGTTCTGATTGATGTTTGTAGTAATTTGGTTTTGCAGGTTTCTGGTGCTAATTTGTTAGATCTATCATTTGATGACCATCATTGCTTAGGTATGGAATTAAATTTTGTGGACATGGGCTTGATGCTGATATCATCTTTAAGACGAAAGATAGTTCTTTGTACCAAGTTTCATTTGTGTCACATTGACTCCTGGACACTCCTAACTATAAGATATTGACAGTCACATCGATTTATATACTAAATATGTTGGTATATGTCTGTAGAAACTGCAATACATTCGAGAGGGCTGTTAACGTACATGAGTATCGAATGAGGAATAGAAAACATCTGCACCCGAATGTTCCAATCTATCGCAGTTTATCAATAGCGTATTTTATAGAGGTCTGACTTTATTTAATAGGCTGCTCGGATATATCACTGAGTTGAGTACTATATATTCTTTTAACAGCGCTCTGAATAAGATTCTGTTTTGTGTTTCATTTTATTCGTAACTAGAATACGAGCTGTATTTGGAATAGATATACATTTTTATTTCCTGACAATATTTTTTCACAGTAGAGTATTTTAGTGTTGTTTTTTTGGTATTATTCATTAGTGTTTTGTTTATTTATAAATTGTTTTTGTGTGCTGTATTGAAACCTCATGCTTACGTGAAGGATAATTTTTGTGTTTTATATATATAATTTAGTATATTTCAAGCTAGTTATTTTAATATTGTACTGCTACTTGCTTTTACAATAAATACTTATTACTTACACACTAATTACTTACTACTTATTAACTACTTACTTACTACTTACGTACAACTTACTACTTAGATTTTACACTGTTTTCTGAGGAATTCTAAGAGATGTGAAACAGTAGGCAGATATGACTTATTTGCAATTTCTGTTATTGAGGATGTCACTGTGCAAGTAAACAGTTCTTTTTAACTTTTGATGGAACTATTTCAGTATTTGCATTGAACGGAAAATAAGCCATTCCTATGATTGAATTGAATATGTTCCGCCGTGCCACATGTTTTAAATAATTATAAACATTTTAAAACTTAAAACCATTTGAATCTCGAAGGAAATTAAATATAATTTACTTTATACATCTGATTGACGAGGGATAATTTATAGTCATATTATCAGTATCATCTATAAACAGTTTTTGTTTTTGTTTAATAAATTCGCGTTCTGCATATTCAAATCGGAGATAATATGAAAAGTTTTATTACCCTACCTGAAGTTTCATGACACGGCTCTTGGTCTCAGGTTGGTTAATTATTCAATATTCAGAGTTACATATATCATATTATCAGTTTTGACATTCGAATACAAAACTATTAGAACGATTGACTAGAGGTTATTAGGTATAAATTCTTTTGATCAAGTTTGTACAGTGTACGACATTTCATAATCGCAACATAAAAATATTAATTCAACGCCGATCCCATTTTGCAGAGTAAAGATTAAGAGAGCAAAATTTAAGAACAAAAAATTTTGTTAAAATGGTGTCAGTTTGACTAGTAGCTACCACAATGAAAATTAATCGTAAGTGTCGAGTGGATATTAGAAAAACGAGTTTCATTTAAGGGGGGATTTATGAGACCAATATACAATATAGCTAAAAAAGTTTCGAATAACAAGTTAAGCATGTTTCGTATGCTGTGCTGGTGGTAGAAAGTGCATTTAAACCGTACCGTATGGTACCTATTCCAAAAACTGGTGCAATACTACCTTTCTTTATACCTTTCATCACGGGTCTCTCACGGTAGAGGATTAGCTGGTTGTGCTAATGTTGTTATTGAAGGCTAGGATGCGAAAATAGATAAATACTTGAAGAATGAATCACAAAGTCATAATAACACCATGCCAGCAATTGGGTTTGATAAGCGAGGAAGTGAAATCTTTCTAACATCATACAGAAATGGAATTTGAAGCCTCCTCCAGAAAATTTCCATTGAGGCTACCTCGTCTAGCGTTAACAGATATTGACTTAAAACGACTTGTGCATGTTTTAATAATACCATATTTTAAAGGTGTGTTTATGGGAAATGATTTACCTCTAAGAGCTTATAAAAACAAGAGTGCTATTGTAAGTTTACATAGCAGGATCGGCCTTGGAACTTATGGGTCGCTTTGGTAATATGTGGTTCTAGTGCAGCATAATTTCGATTCTTTTGAATATTGTTACCTCATTAATTAATTCATTAATTATTGACCGTCCGCGTGTTGTACGCGGGTAGAAATTTCGTTCCTGGCCCACTGAAATCATTTTTTGTGTGTTGCTTATGGAGCTAGGTAATATATATTCTAAATCCAGTCACTTTTTTACACAAATTCTTAAAACATTAACAATTTAGGGTTAATGTTCACGGTTCGAAAACCGCCTCTAGCGGTAGCGTCGTAGAAGTTCGACCTTTCATCTGTGCTTATAAAAGCTGAAGCACTGAAACCAAAGAAGAGTCATCTCGGGATCTGTGATGTTTTCGTAGCCTTAGGTTTTCGATTCTCTGCTCTTTGTCAGGGAAAATCCATCAAGATCAAGTTCTCTGAACTTGATCAGTACCGTACCGCCGTCTCCAACTTAGAGGCGAAAGGTATAGAGTTCCGCCTTTTTCCTCTCAAGAATTAGGTTGGGCGGAAGTACGTTATTCGTGGTCTCCCGCACAACGCGGATTCCGTAAAAGTACTCGCTTTGCTCATGTCAGCTGGTATCCAGGCCAAGTACGTGACACAGATGAACGAGGGAGGTCGTCCTGCACCGCTCTATATCGTGTCTATAGACGCTGGAGCGGACTGTACACGCTTAATAGTTGTGAAACATCTGCGCAATATGGAGGTCACGGTTGACGTCTTCCGCGAGCAATCAAGCCCACAGCAGTGCTTTCGTTTCCAACGGTGAGGTCACGCTTCAACAAGATGTAGGTCATTGGAGCGATGCGTACACTGTGGCGAAAGGCACAACGCCATAGCCTGCCCGAACAAGGAGACACCCTCGCGATGCTGTAACCGCTGAGGTGAACACAGCGCAAATTTCAGAGGTTGTATTAAGCATCGCAATCGTGTCGAGCGTAAGAAGATCCCTCTGAAGAGCAATGTCGCTGCTACCCACCGTAAGCTGAGCACGAAGCCTGCGGCTAATCCCAAGGGAGTGGCCCCTGTAGCCAAAACCCTCAGCGAACGTAGGTAAAACTACGGCATTCTCGGGCGGCTGCAGAGCCAAACCCATCGCAATCTTAGTAGCACCAGTGAAAGGAAATGCGGCGGTCAGCGCTGATGTTACTCCGAAGAAGTACCGTAGGCGCAACCGAAAGAGGAAATCGAAGCGTCTGGAAGTGGCCCCGAAAGCGCAAGCTGAAAGGGCGCCACAGGATTCGTCTGCCATGGAGGTTGTATCTGTGAGACACTGCAGCTTCTAGCAAGCCTTCCACGTGCAAGCGAACTGAAGCGAAGCCTCGGCGGAAAGCTGCAGGGGTGTAAGAGGTTTCCTCTGAACCCAGGCAGACAAGCTGACCCTCGAAGCTGGGGAACTCTAGGGATGTAAATCCCGACTCCTCTCAAAAGACAGACAGCTCAAGCTCCGGAACTACGTCACCTAACGTAACGATAGACCTGGACGGATACGATCTGGTGGTACTGCAATTCTCATTAAGAGAAACCTGCAGTACTCGCTGGTTGACTCTCCACCACTCCAGACTGTCGAAGCGGCCACGGTGATAGCTAGAATCGGCCGGCAAGAGATGCTACTCGCGTCAGTGTGTAACCGCCCTAACCTTCGACTCGAGGTAGATGACCTAGCCTCATTGCAAAGCATAAAGTCATCAGCCATCATAACTGGAGACTTGAATGCCAAACATGAGGCATGGAACTCTCGAAAATTCTAGAGGATCGGTGTTGTATCGTTACGTGGAATCGCAAGATTTAGTCGTAGTAACTCCCGAGGAACTGATTCACTACCCCTTCCGAGGGAATGGTGACGTCCTTGACGTGGCTATACTCTTTGGCATCACGAGTAAGTATGGAACGTGGTCACTGTCCGAACTGGACTGCGATCACAACCCAGTGTTACTTCGACTGACAGACATGGAGTGGAACCTCGGAAGAAGTGAAAAGCATCATTCGCAAGCTAAGCAAGCTCAAAGCCTCCGGGCATGACGGTATTGGCAATATTGCCTTGAAACGTTTGCCAGACCGGGTAGTAGAAGTGTATGAAGGTACATTGAATAGTATATACATGCACAGACACTTTCCCGGTCCCTAGAAGTTGGCTAAGGTGATGGTTATCCCAAAATCGAGGAAAACGCATAGACTCGCTGCTAACCATCGGCCTATCAGTCTGCTCAGTAGTCTTAGTAAAGTGTTTGAACGTACTTTACATAGACTAGTAGACTGCTAGATCACATCTCTTCTCAAGATTTGTTGATCAAAGAGCAGTTCGGATTTTGGTCAGTACGATGCCCAAAATCCTTACTACAAGAACAAATGCCCCAAGCTCCTGCTTGAGGTGCGAGTGTAAGTAGTGCAACCCAACCTCGCCTGTGTCTGGGGAATTCCTGGGCGACAACCGAGTGTAAGTTTGCCCGAAATCTGCTGACCCCCGCAGTTCATTCGTATTTCCGTTCAGTTCTGTATTGTAAACAAAGTAATTACCATAAGGTAGACACTTGTACTAATTTTACCAGTTTATCTATGTTTTAGGCAGAAGTTTAACAAGAGTTAGTCGAATTCCGCCACAGCAAGCAACGGTCGCAAATAAACATTCTCTACTCATCACCTTTTTACTTTATACCTTCCTTCATAATCATTCGTTAGTTTGTTTGATTTCTCTATTTACATTCTTTTATAAAAATACTCGGTACATAAATATACTTAATTAATTATCTCCAAGCATCTACTCATATATATTTATATTATATATCTTGTGTACTAATGTTTTATACTTACTCAATTTTTACTCAATTATTTTATATTGAACTCTAATGTTTTTTTAGTTACTGTTACAACTAATAATTTCCATTGCATTAGTTTAATATACATCATTTTTGCAATTTTACATATTTTCTTTTCATTTAAATTGTTTCCTTTTATCATTATTACTATGTACCCCCTTGTGTGCTCCTACTGCTTCCTCCCTCCCCCATCTTTTCAGATTTCAGGACCTATTTAAGAAATACATTCAGTGGCCCCGAAGTATTGCTCCCACTGACAGCGCAGCTGTATGGGCAGCGACAAACTCCAAAGGAGAAGACAACAGTCTTCCTTTTAAGAAAGAAGACCCTCTTCAAGAGACTACAGCATGCAACCAAGGATGAGGACATTATCCCATTTGTATTGGAGCTACTCAGGCCACAACTGCGAAAATGCCTCAGGACACCTGCCCGACCACCATGGTTGACTCATCGCCAGAGCAACCGCTGCAGAGAGGGACATCAATGAAGCTGCCTAGGAAGCCCCGAGGACCAACTCCAGTGACGAACTGCTGCCTAAGTGTCGTCATTATCCAAACAGACATTTCCACCGGGACTGCCCTGCCCTATGAGAAGTTACGATGGCCACTTCATTCCTCGTAGCAGAAAAAGTGAGTGAAGACATCATTCTGGGCCTCCAATGGTTCATAACAAATGAAGCCCTAATTGATTTCTATCGAGGATGTGTCCATTATGGGTCCACTAAAGAAGTACATAAAGAACACACAACAGAATTGGTGCCAAGACCAGGAGAGTGGAGGAACGAATCCCACGGCCCTATACCACCTCGAGATGTCATAGCTGAGCATGATGTTATCCGCAGACAGCAAGCCCAGTATCAAGACCGATATCGTGGATCAGATGGGGAGGTGCAGCCACTCTCCCAACCTGGACAACTTGTCCTCAGAAAGGAGCACCACGTTTCAAATTTGAAAATGGGGCATCATGATGCCTTCGCACCTCGATGGATTGGACCCCACCTTATTCGGGAACATACTGATGGAGGTACTTACCGGGTCCAAAACACCAAAGAAGGGTACAGTTCCACCAGCCAATGAATGAATTCACTGCAGTGAATTAATTCATTGAAGTAACATCACTCATCTTGAAAATGTCCCTTGTAACAGTGGACTAACCGTCGGCACTTATCAGAGCCTCTACACGGTTTCCACCCGGAAACAATATTCATACAGATAATAACCGTGGAATTTTATTACATTTAATTTGTTATAATCTTTGTCATTTAACAAAATGTTAAATCTGTTTGGCATCAATACCACGCAATCGTGGGGATTTCTCTTGATTTACCGTTTGACGCTTTGCAGAAACTCATCTTCTCAGTATAGTAACTTAAGTCCTCCACTGAACTCATGTGGAAATTCCAATCTTTTCCCACGCCAATTTTAAACCATGATTAACAAGAATTTATCTTCCACTAATGCATCTCATTTTCTGAGATAATTGCAATTACCAGTCACCACATGTATCAACATGTCACTTCCGCTAATATTTCCATGTTGATATAAGACATACGTCAGTTTGAATGTTGTTTCCGGGTTTTTTTTCCACATGGACAATCGTAACCTCCGCTTGTGGCTTCTCTTGGGAGCTTCATGGCGGGTTGAGCTGGAGGTCTGGGGGCAGTCCTGGAGACAAGTCGAGGCAGGGGCGTCCCTGGCATCGGTTACGGGACATTAGGGGCTCGTAGGGTCCACCGAGGAGCTGTCCCATGCGTAGATGGTGGTGTATCTTCGGCATTTCCGGGCGGCTGGATGACTCCGGGTTGGTGGTTCTGAGAAGCTCCGGTCTAGAGGTCGATAGGTGGCGACGGGGCTTCAGGTAGCACTCCTTTCCGAAGGCTACCCTCCCAGCTTGGGCCAGGGCTTGGCGTAGCCGGCGAGCTCTTTCCTTTGTCCCCCCCTTGGCTGGATATCAACTCAATGCGACTATGGGAGCAGCGCGAAGAGAAGATGGCCAGCAGTGGGCCAGTACCACATGCTTAGTTGCTCAAAAGGAGTGCATTTAGCTACGAACGGTGTACTGGTGGCGAACTGGAAGAGCTGAAAAGATATGGTGTTGGTACAGATATGAAACCACCGTACATTCTCTTACTAGGTCAACAGAAAACCTCACCTTGTACCGCCAGTCGACTGTAAGCGTCAGGACGAATGGCTAAAAAAGAGGACATGGCCAGGGCGCCATCCTGCGGTTGTGGCCGTACTAGGTGGAGGTTTGTCGCCGGGGAGAAATGCCGCTAGTGGTCGTAAGAGGGTGTGTAATAATTCCCACCCGTGTTGACTGCTGCCCGGTGGTGTATTTTTTTGTTGGTGACCAGTCTTTATTTAAAAAAAAAATCTTACCCTAATTATTCACAAAAAATACATGCAAGAATCTCTTAACTAAATTAGTCTTTAAAATTCGCGAGAAAACTCGGGCGCCGGGCGCAATTGGCCCTGGTACACTTTGACTCTGCGGTTGCCCTTCAGAATCCAAAAGATGTTGCATACTGCAACGTCCGCGACTGGGTATGGACCCCCCCATTTGGGAGCGAGTCCTGCGTTGATGCCGGAAGCCTTGTTGGAGAGAGGGTGCTCCCGTACGAGGACTTGATGGCCAGGCCCGAAAAGGCTACCTTGTTTAGGCGCAGCCCCTCGGTATCTCTTATGGTAAGTGGCCTGGTGCTCCCGGATGCCTCGGTGTTCTCCCTCGATGTCTCGTTCGTTGAGGACTTCTTCGGGGATGTTTCTCCATTCTCCTGGGCGAGGCAAATCAGCTCCGAATAGAGTCTCTCCTGGTGTCTTTCTAGTGGCTGCGTTCCGACGATTACGCAATTGGAACAGGATATTTGGAAAGTGCTGGTCTCAGTTCTTGTGTGGCTCGTTCCTCAAGTGTAGCCGCAGACCTTTTACAGCTCCTGGTTCTTTCGTTCGGTCCGGTTGGCTCGGGGGTGGTATATTGTAGTTGTCCATGGAAGTACTTGCCAGCGCTGGCATGCATCTCGCTAGATAACTGGCTTCCGTTGTCGGTAAGTATCGACCTGGGATACCCGTAGCGACTGAATACCTCCTTTTCTATAACCTGTGTGATTGTGGAAGCATTTACTGCTCCTAGCAGGAAAGCTTCCACCCAACTGGAAAATTGGTCGGTTACCACCAGTAGGCACCTTTTATCTCGGGCGCTCCGGGGGTAGGGTCCCATGATGTCAGCCGCCACTGTCAACCAGGGTTTGAATGATTGGCAGGTTCTTAAGCCGGCGGGTACCTGCCTGAGCCCACCTTTTGTTCAGGCGCAGATTAGGCAGCTTCGGACGTGGCCCTTTTCATAGTAGGCCAATAGAAAAGTCGGGAACTAGTCCTAGTGGTTTCTTCTATACCAGGATGTCCTGCCGTCGGGGAGTTATGGTACTCGAAGAGGGTTCTTGGTATTAGGTTGGAGGGCACTAACACCTTCCTTCCCCTATCCATCTTGTAGAGGGCGTGGTCATGATGTCCCATGAGTCATCTGCGGGCTTGGTCTAGTAGCTACTGATCCGCAGACATTCGTAATCTAAGGCCTGGGCGGAAATTCGTCAGTCAGCTTTTCCACTGTGATATGCCTCAGATTAAGTGCTGGCGGTGGATTTTGAGTGGTCCAGGTGGGCGGTAGAAGTCGTTCCAAGTCCTCCGTAGGGCCGGTGAGGTTTTCAGCAACCGGAAGTCTTGATAGAGCATCGGGTGTGTCATTCTCTCTTCCGGGGCAATGCTTGATGTCGAAAGTAAACTCTTGCAGGAGGACGGCCCAGCGGGTGAGTTAAGCTCGGGAGTCCTTCGATGATTACAGCCACAGAAGGGTCGATTGTCCGTCCTCAAGGTGAACCGACGAGCTTCTATCAAATCACTGCCAAGCACTCTTGCTCGTTACTATGGTATTTCTGTTCGGTGGAGTTCAGCTTGGTACTGGCGTACGAAACGATCCGCTTCTCACCCTGGTATAAAACGGCGGTGGCACCCACTTTGCTAGCGTCAGTCTGCAAGACGTAGGGGAGAGAGGAGTTGGGTCTTTTCAGTTCTAGCGGCTTCTAAGATGGCTTCGAATGCTGCCTGAGGTGTAAACAGTTCCGCAGTCAATTGCATACCCCCATGAATTATCGTAGTTCTTTATGTGAGGTAGGCAGTGGTAGCTCGTGGATCTTGCCCAGGTTTCTAGTTTGAGGTGTGTTCCATCCTGTGTGATGGTGTGGCCTAGGTAGTCGAGTTCGGTTCGGCCAACATTACACTTCTCCAAGGCGCATGCTAGGCCATGTTGCTGTAACCTCTCCAGAACTAATCGTAGGTGTTCATCCCAGGTGCGTGAGTAGACTATGATGTTGTCCAAGTACACCAAGAAAAACTTCTGCAGGTAAACAGACACTACTTCTGGGCTCATTAGCTTCTGGAAGGTGGCTGGTGCGCCTTTTAGTCCGAAGGTCATCCCTTTGAACTGGTAGGAGCCCCCATCTGCGGTGCAGAAGGGGTGAGCTCCATAGACTCGGGATGCATGGGTATTTGCCAGTAGCCCGACAGTAGATCCAGGGTGAAATAGAGTTCCGCTTGGCCAAGATATTTCAGGGTTTCTTGGATGATGGGTAACGGTGCTGCTTCGTCTATGGTGACTTGGTTGAGTCGTCTGAAGTCCACGCAAAACCAGGGAGTGCCTTTTTTTCTGTACTATGACCACTGGAGAGCTGTATGGAGATTGGCAGGCCTCTACGATGCACGTAGATAGCATTTCTGATACTAGCTCCTGGATGATTCGGTTTTTTCGTCAGAGTATCGGTAAAACCTTGAAGGGTTTGGTGTCGCTTAGCTTTATCTGGGGGCTTATAGACACTACCGGGCTTCTCCTTCTCGGAAAGCCTCTTGGAAGTTGGTCACTGTTTCACGAAGGCGTGCGGGGTGTCTAGAGTCCTAGGTGAGTTCGTGTTTTGCTGTGTCTAATGCGGGGTCTTTCGGCAGGTCTTCCCATAGTGGATACAATCACGACCGGAGTCTTGGACAGCCTCCTCTTCCTTGAACCAAGGCAAACTTAGGATCAGGTCTTCTTGGAGTCCCTCGATCGCAAGGCAAGTGATGGTGTCTTCGTCTGATGCCAGTTGGAGAGTAAATTCCCTTGCGATCTTGAGTGCGTGGCCCTTTGCTGCCAATGAAACTCTTTGGTGAGTGGCATCCTGGAGGTTTACGGTACCCGCTGCCTTCGCGAAATTATGAGCGGTATCCAGCAGGGTTAGTTTCTGTTGGCCCCGGATCAACACTCGGATGTATGCGAGCGGTACTCCTTGGGTCACTGTTGTCGGTGGAAGTGCCTTGCAGGGTAGTGGCGTCACTTTGGAAGTTGTTCCTCTCTTGATTTAGGACAGTTTTTTCCAAGTCTCTTTGGAGGGTGGATTCTCTATGAACCAATTCTTCCGTGTTTGTCGGCGCTGGCTAGCGTAGATGGATTCGTAGTTGTGGTTGGAGTAGCTCCACAATGCTATTAACCATAACTATATATCTTCGGAGGCTGAAGGGTACAGCCGCTGAAATATACCCTTTTTCTTATAGACGAAGGTAGCGGCGCCATCCCTTGGTCTTTGACGAGTCGAGTAGAATCTCGCCATCAGTCGGGACCATCAAACTCCTGGAGAAGCCTTCGCTCGAAATCCTTCCATGGAGGTTGAGTGTTTTGAAGAGGCGAAACCAGGTAACTGCAGGTCCATCCAGTTTGTCTGCTGCTAGGCTGGTTTGGAGGGCATCTGGGGTGTTTGCGGCGATGAAATATGCCTTACATGTGTCTATGAAGGCCGATAGTCTTTCGGCATGATCGCCTCGGAATGGTAGGATTGGTAGTGGTAGTGCAGTGGGCGGTTGTGTCTTCACAGCAGCAAGAAGCGCCTGGAACTGTTATTCGGTCAGCATCTTGGGTTCGACTTCCTGGTACGTCCCTCCGCTGAGTAGTTGGTGTTGGGGCTGCATACACCAGGTCTGGGTAGCGTCTCCTGGAGCTCTTCTCAAGAAAGGCCCTTGCACGTTGGGCGCCCTAATGTTACCAGCTAGACTTGGCTGGTCTCTACTATGTTGTTTTGTTTTTTTATCTTTTTATTATTTTTTTTTCACATGGATAACCGTTACCTCAGAATATGGGCAGCCCTGAGTCCTGGAGGCGATTCGTGGCGGGGACGTCCCTGGCATCGACGATAGGACTGGGGGGCGGCGATAGGGGCTCGTAGGGTCCAACTAGGAGCTTTCCCATGCGGAGATGGCGGGGTGTCTCCGGCGTTTCCAGGTGGCTGGACGGCTCTGGGCTGGTGGCTCTGGGCGCTCCGGTATGGCGGGCGGTAAGGCTTCAGGTAGCACTCCTATCCAAAGCTATCTCCTAGCTCGGGCCTGGGCTTGGCGCAGCAGGCGTGCTCTGCGTCCCCACCCCCCCTTGGTTCATACGAGACCGTTGTCTGGGGTCACTTCTAGTCTACCACTATCTACAGGCGATCAACTCAATGCGACTATGGGTGTACCGCGAAGAGAAGACGACCGGCAGTGGGCCAGTACCACATTGCTCAAAAGGAGTGCACTTAGCTACGAACAGTGTACTGGTGGCGAACTGGAAGAGCTGAAAAGATATGGTGTTGGGGCAGAAATGAAAACAACGTTCATTCTTTTTCTAGGTCACCAGAAAACCTCTACCCCACCTTAGACTTAGAAAAACTTTATTTGTTAATTATATAGTTTACATGATTCTATATATAATCGTAATTACATTTGG
>JAWQRN010000039.1:0-47511 GCA_033557685.1 Sperchopsis tessellata
TAAATAATTTAAACATAAATTGGTGACTTACATGCTTAAATATTGTTGGTGAGGATTGTTGTAATTCTGCATTTCATCACAACTTTCTCCACCAGAACTACTTGCGGTAGCTTCAGAATCCACTTCTTCTTGCACCAAACCATACTCAGATTTTAATAAACCACATACTCTGTGCAACTCTTGTTTATATTCATTAGACCAAGCAGGTATTGTTGTCATTCCTGCCACACTACTCCGAAATGAGCTAACTTCGACAGAACCGGACCCGAAATACCGTGCACTATGCCTTTGCCTAGACGCAGCATTTGCTTGCAAAATAGCTGACATTTCCAGTTTTCTAACTAGATTTTTTGTTGAACTTTGGGAGATTGGTTTTAACTTATCAGGGGGGATGGGTAGCATAGTTTCTGAATGCTGTGTCACACTTAATTCAGATGTTTCCAATTGTCCTTGTTGATTAAACGAATTGTCTTTTAACTTACGCAATGTCCTATGTACATGTTCAAAAACACCACTCACTTCACTGCTAACATGTTGTCCCATATGATGACTTTGCATCTTTCGCAACCTTCTGAGAAGAAATTCTAGCTTCCTCTCCAACTTTAATTGTTTCTTCTGTACGTCAACAATAAAGTCTGCCATTTGACTTTCTTTCATTGATGAAGTTCCTTCCATTAACTGTTCTTCCATACTCATGTTCATCATTTCACAATCATTAAATAGTTTTTCTAATGTTAAATTGTTCGCTATATCATTTCCCGTTAATGGAAACATAGCATCACTTTCACCACCCATATCACTAGCTGCAGATCCACCACTTCCTTCTATAGACGTTATAACTTGGATGATATCATCTACATTTTGTCCAATATCACCAGCAACACCTAAATCCGTAACAGGTAAATCTGTACTTAAGTTATTAAATAGCTGATCTACATCACTTGTAGCACTTTTATCTTTAAGCAAAGTAGATACATTATCC
The DNA here is from genome assembly GCA_033557685.1 of Sperchopsis tessellata. Taxonomy (NCBI): domain Eukaryota; kingdom Metazoa; phylum Arthropoda; class Insecta; order Coleoptera; family Hydrophilidae; genus Sperchopsis; species Sperchopsis tessellata. The sequence goes on from JAWQRN010000039.1 coordinate 983, forward strand.
AGCCCAGCTTTTTGAAGACCCATTTTATCAATTTGGTCGCCCATAGGTGGTGAACTATTACTCATAGTATCCGGCTCAGGATTATTTTCCGAGGCCTTAGTGAAACTTCCTAAATGTTCACCAGTTAAAAGCTCCGACGCAAGCACAAGTGTACTAATGTTATTAAAAGCATTTTGTAATTCTTTACCTTTGGATGCTTTCGAAATTAAATATTTATCTCCTTTACCATTACATGTAGGGTCCTGTAAGATGCTGTTGCTCTCCTCATCTACACCAGGTGAGTCTGGACAGGTGAGCTTCAGTTTAAGATTCTGGGCCTTGTTTGTGTCCGTAAGGGCAGGGGCCATGACCGCCACATGAGGACGCCTCACCGAGGCTGCACGCAATCCCATTCATCCAGTTTTCTACATATATTCCTGGCTTGAGTTTTATATAAAATGTCAATAATTTTCATCTATATCCAGAACTCTTGATCAATAAGTAAGCTATTTATAAAACATATCCAGTATTATATCCACAAGTTGCTTCTAATCACCTGCCAATTCCATCATGAAAATAAAAATATTCAAATGCAGGAAGTTTTGAATTACTGAAACAAAGCGTAATTATAAACCCATAACAGTACACACTGATACATTATCTTCAATTATTTAGAAGTTCTTCAGTTTGGGGGTTTAAAACTATGTTTAGTATATGTCTAATTATGTTATTTACGATATTAACTTTATTATTTAAAAGTAAGAATACTCCCACGTGACGGATTTAAGCTTACGAAACATACTACGGTGCAGAAAGAGAGAATACGCACCTTACAAACATTGCGCCACTTTAAACATTTATTACAGTAAAATAGCACTTATATATTACGTGTCACTGATCGGTATTCTCTTTATGCTTCACACATCATGTAAGAATAGAGAATTATGGCAAAATCTTCAAGTAGATGATGTTTTAAGCGTTTTTTATTGAACAACAATGGCGACTTCCACTAAAACAGTCGAACAACGGACACATCCATTTCTACATGAGACAAGCGGCGGCGTTGAACGGAGCAAACGCGACCTATCAGCCAAGGCCTACTCCACCACGCCACTCAATATAAACACTAATTTTGAAATTCGCTTAAATATTTAAGAAAGTGCAACAGCACACCGCACTTAGAAAAAACCGGAATGATTTTAAAACTATTAATTTCACTTATTGGTCTTCATCATTAATACATTGTACTTATTATGAAATGAGTATAAAATCATTCCCGCGCAATAATAAGAACGTGAGGTGGGAATTCACTTTCAGCGAGGTTTGGTCACCATAGACGGTGTCAACTACATATGCTTCATCTCACACTTATCTATTAAAAATTATAAAATAAATATATGTATTTCTCTCACACATTCAGTATGGACAACGAATTCTAATACAAAATCTGTTATCTACACCCTGCCGGAACAAACTACAAAATTGCTATAACGATTGTTAGTAACGTTATTTAAGACACATTGCATTGAATATAGGAAAATGCTAACAAATAATAAGCTATCAATTTAGAAAAAGGGCCGGGTACTACAAGTTAATATAAATATTTTGCAAGCGGCCTCCGTGACTGTATCGTTAGAGCGTTGGGCCTTAACTGTGCGATTCGAGGCAGTCCGAGTTCGATTGTCAGCTCCGGCGACTTTTCTTAGGATAAAATCGCAGGGGTTTGGAAACAATTTGCTAGATATTACGAAAGGGGTTTGGTTAAATATTACAATAGCATTAAACAAATTAAAAAAAAGTGCAATGTTTAGAAAAAATGGATGGAAACCTAAATTTTAAATTTGGAATAGCAATACTACCAATATGCCTGAAAAAATGTTTTGTCTAAACTCTGAAATAGGGTTGCCCAAAAATAGACTGATAAAACTTAAAATTAAAAAAAATATATAATTAACAATTATTTATATATAATGTAACAATACGGCAATTGGCTCCACTGACCAGAAAATAAAAGAGTATTACAACATTTTTTTTTTAAATGATTTGCTGCCTTAATATTAAAGACAGAACAATTGTTGTGTTCATTTCAACTTATCGACCATTATAATTTGTTAAAATACATGCTCATAATTTAGAATCACCTTGTATGCTAACATTTTAGTACTTTACTGTAAATATGATTTTGTATTTTAGATTAAATCTAAAGAAATAAAAATAAGTCTGGAGTAGCCCCTACTCAACTTTTCCATTATATTGCGCAAATATGAACATGTTTTGAATAAAAGAAATACATAATTGCGAATACTTTTGAAACTATGTGGAGAACAAAACATTTATAAAATGACAAAATATGTTAACCATTTTCACACACAAATTATTTGAAGGTTACGTCACTCTTTTATCGATTCCCAAATACGTTTCTAGTTATTTATCTTGATTTCAAAGTTATTGCGACAATTTTCCTAGTAGAGAAATTATCGCTAAAACGTTCATTGTTTATTGTAACTCTTTTGATTGAAGTATCATAATCTTACTTTACAACTGTGTTACTTTTAAATTAAATTTCTTGTTTTCTTATAAAAAGAGAATCACTTGGGCCATACATGCAAAACATTTATACAGAAATACAGCGGTGTCTTACTCTTATTCATTTGAAAACAAGTGTGTGTAAAAACTATTATTTTAATTACATTGTATATATATAGTGGGTTGTTGCATACTACATAAACAAAGAAAATCTCGTTTTAAAAATATCTCTATAATCACAAATTAAATGTTGTAGAATTCCACGGTTATTATCTATATGAATGTTGTTTCCGGGTGGAAACCGAATAGAGGCTCTGATAAGTTCCGATATTTCGTCCACTGTTGCAAGTGACAGTTTCAAGTCGAGTGATGTTGCTTCAACGAATGAAATCAATGCGTTGCACAATGCATTGAATTCATTTGTTGAAATAACATCACTCGCCTTGAAAATGTCCTTTGCAACAGTGGACGAAACGTCGGCACTTATCAGAGCCTCTAGACGGTTTCCACCCAGAAACAGCATTCATATCTATCATCACGAAATTTGTAAACCTCAAAATTTTGGGTGTAAACATTATTTACATATTTCAATTGGTATATAAGTAATAGACACTTTTTCAAATTATTATGAAATCTAGAGAAAAGTTAGAAGCGTAAAGGGAAGTATCATGAAGTTGCCAATTCATTTTTATCTTCATCAGTACTACATTGTTCGTGATTGTCATTTATGTGTAAATTATATAAATAGAAATTTTTATGGAAAGTTTAAATATTTTAATAACAATTTGCTGTAAGAGTATTTTTCAAACTTATGGAACTATAATATCTACACAAATATTTGAAAAGCATATTCACTTGTGTCTTCTATATAATTAAATTTATGGTGGAATTTTCCGAAAGCCAGGTCAGAACTATATATATGCCACCATTATTTCTTAGCTATTATTATTATTAGTCATTCTGTATGTACATACAGAATACCAACTTCGACGGGTACATGGATGTACCATCAACGTGTAGGGTAGCTAAATATTAATGTGCCAGGTGCACACTTCACAGCTATCAAATGATAAGTGCTTACATCTAGCATTCAATACAAATATTACAATCGCGGGTAATTTAAATATATTATTATAAAAGATATCGAAATTTGGATAAATCAATAACATAAAAGTAAGAAACTAAACATTATTTTTGATGCAAAACATCACCAACATCAAAAGTTTATGCTAAAGCGGATCATAAAAAGAAACTGAACAATGACCCACTCAGATGAAACTATTTTAATTTAATCAACTTACAATACAGAAAATCTATTAAATAATTGTGTAATTTATAAGTTAATTAATCTAAACAACTACATACCTTACATGTTTGTACAATTCTACAACACATTTGTAATCAAAATAAAAATGACACTTAAAAGGTTAACATGAAATGTTTTGACAACTAAAATTGTAATTTAATTTTTACCTTCAAATAATTCGTAGGTCTGTACTTAATTCCATTGGATAATCCGTTATATAGCTGGGTAGATGCACACACGTTTACTAATACCATTATTTGATTCATTTTTTCGTATACCTTTTCTGAACTTGCAACTAGCTTGCAACCTGTCATGTGCGATGTCAACCAGTGAGAAAAGAATACGAAGAATGCAATTAATCGCCGCGAAGCTTAAAATTCCAAGGGGTCTTAAAACTAATGCAAATTATTTCACCTTCATATTGAAGATTGATAAAGTACAAAAGTGTTATTAAGTACATGTTTTTTTAATAAAGAGTGACCCATATAAAAAAAAATAGCTTTTGTATCAATAATTAATATCTGTTTTGTAGTAGAAGTTATACGGCGTATACTCTCTGGTCGGTTCAAAAGAATAGTGTATTCCTCTGCTTTTTAAAATTTTGATGTTTTAATATTTTTATTTAGGTTTTCTTTCATAAATTAATTGCCGTATTTATATAAAAATATCAAAAGAAAATGTTACTACTTCACCAAGTTGGAACGGGAAAAGAAACGGCTACAGAACAAGACGCATGGTTTTGTTGCCTTTCGTGTTCTTATCATTTTCGTTAGCCTCGCAACGATTGAGTGTGTGCTGGATACGAGTTGCGCCGTGGACGTGATTCGTAATCCTTTTTTTTTGTTGTGCTAATTGTTTGTTTATTTAACGTCGTCCTATATCCGCTGATATGGACAATCAATGATATTGTGCTAATTGATAGTACAGTGTGGCTTCGAGATTTATTAAATATTTTCTTATTAGTTTAGCATTTTTCTTTCAGTGTATCTTACAATATTGTATATAAATTGTACATTAATTCCAGTTCATAAAAAGTGTAATAATTTTAATTATGGATTTTCAATACTGCGTTTATTGCTGAAGAAGAACCACCTACTAAAGTATTTAGAACAGCTTACTTTTTAGCGAAAAATAATTGACCGTTTATCAGATTGCTGCAAGTAAAAGATATGAACCTTGGTTCAATTCTACTTTCTTGATATACTGCAACAAATATAACAAACCACACAGCGAGTGAAATAAAAACGCAGTTGATGTCACGAATTATTTCCTTACAATTGAAATTGAGTATTTTTATAGGCGAATCAACAACTTTAAGCAACGAAACAACACTTATAATTTACTTAAAAGTTTGTTTAGGTGGAGACCATCCGGAATGTACTTGTCTTATGTAAATTGACTTCTCAAGATGCAGAAAATATTGAAAATACACCCTTAAAAACACTCAGAATGCACAGTTATCACGAGGATTATTAAAAGAAGAAACACTGATTTGTATTTACTACAAATGGAGCCAGGTAATGGTAGCAAACATTTTGGTGTGGCCACACAACTTCGACAAAGATACCTCAATTTTTCACATAGCATTGTTTTAATCAGACTAGAACTGTTTGTATCCGATGTACGCTTTGTACAGTCAGTCTCCTAAAAATGTTCGTGCCGTAGAGAATGCTTTCCATAAACCTAGAGTGAAAATTAAGAAAGTAGGACGAATTCTTGGAATTTGGTGGATTTCGAGTAGTTTTAAATCTGTACAAGCTTCAACATCATTTCAAATCCATCCAAATTTTAAATCTACATTTTTGAGCTTAAAGAAAAAACGTAATAGTCCTAAATTTTGGTTAGATTATATATACGCTCAGTTTGCAGATTAGTTGTAGATATAACTTGCCGATTTCATTTGTCTATTTTTACTTTTTGTTTTTTTTTGTCTTAGCCACTTTTTGTTTTCAAGGTTGTCTTGTCAAGATAAAGGGTCAAACGTTAAATCTTTTAAAGTGAATTTTGAAACCTAAATAACTATAATTAGGTTAATTTTATAAAATCACTGAATACCACAAAAATGATTGGAAAATTATGTATATAAATGAGAATCTATAAAACTATGCGAAGGACGAAAGACAACCCAATTCTCTCCTTCAGGGACAAAGACCTAAAAGATAAATATATATGTGGAAATTTACTATTGGTATTATTTATTACAAATACAGTCTGGCCCACGGTTACCTCAAGATAAAATAGTTGTTTCATTTCGATTCATGGGGAAACGTCAGCAAAAACAAAAGCCAGCACAGGGTGATATCCCGGAAAACCTGAAGATATTCGTGTCAATTTGTTAGAAGGTTGTAATTTGTATTCATATCATCAATTCATTTTGCACTTAGTTACACGAAAACTTCTGTCAGTTATAATAACTGAAGACAGTGATATTTTCAATTTACTTATTGAACTGGCCGTAATTAAGTAGGTACTCTTTGCTTCATCGACGAACGTTCAAATATGATGACAATAGAGGAAACAGAACAAAAAAAAAGATTCCCTTTGCACTATTTAATTTATTAAAAATTGTTACGTATAAAGTGGACTGTCAACTACATCAATACCAAAAATCTATTAAGGGTTGTGTGATGAGGTTTTCTTTCTTTCGTATTTATTTTTGTGCTTATAAAATGTGTGAATATAATTAATTTAATTTATAACTGTATCAGTCTATTACACATTTTTTTTCTGTGTGCAGAAATAATGCATGCATTTTGTTATTATATTTATAAATTATTCATAGCTGAGCATAAACGTATTAAAATTGTTCAAAATACAGTGTTTTTTATTTTTGTTCGCTATTGTTGAATTTCTGTTTAATACCAGTGGCGTACCATGTTATCATTTATTGCCCATTCTGACATATAATTTTTAGGTTATTCAAAAGAACTGTGGTGATTTATTGTTCATTCAAAACTGATTCATGGATTGTTTTCAAAGAAAATAAAATTATTTCTGTTTGGACTACATACCATAGAAATAAGCCTGTATAGACTATTACATTTGGTAGTCCCTTGGAAATGGCAGGAATAATATCTAGCCCACAAGAATATTTAGAAATTAAATATGATAAAGAAGATTTCATTATAAATGATGTAAGCATACATTCAAATGTTAAGATGTAATATTACTACTCTCCTAATTTTAGGATAAACTACATTATAGTAATACAGCTTTACCGTTTGCCGACAGCGAATTATATTTTAGCCATGTTAAAAGTGTGAGAGTATTAGCCAAAGGAAATGACGTTAAAACTGTTTACGATATTGCTATTGATACAGAGGTAATTTTATAATTAGTATAATTAGCATTTATAGGTTTGGTGTTAAATCAAACGGTGTATCCAACAAAATTGCAATTTTAAATCACAGCTAATCAGGTGGAAATTTAATGAGGCTGAATTTAGGATAGGTTCTTTTCTCCTACGTATTTAGAAACAGCTTGATGAAACTCACTGTTCATCCGTGCTAATACCACTGAATTTAATTATATACTAATCAAAAACATTATTGCCTCTCTGTAGTTAATCTTCTGCTTATTTAGAGGATCTAAATGAATCGACCCACCATTTATTTGTGATGTGCTCAATTTTGACTAATAGTTTACAGTTTAACATTCATTGATATCTAGAAAAACTATCCAAATTTTTTATTACATGCAATTATGGTTATAAAAGTTAAACAGTAAATTTACTTTTTAGGGTATAAATTATGAATTCATACCTGGTGGTTCTATTGGGGTTTTTCCATGCAACTCAGATGACGATGTCAATTCATTACTTGAACGATTCCACTTAATAAATGTTGCTGATAAAACTTACAACATATCAATATTGACGGAGACAATGAAGAAAAAACCAGTTATACCTATTCATATTCCTCCCAGAGGCTCCTTACGTGAACTATTTAAAAGGCATTTGGATATTCGAAGTATTCCAAAAAAGGTAATTGTATAAATTTGTGCACTAACCCACTTGCTAAAGAATTGCACTGTTTAAGAAAATTGCTCATTCAGTTCTCACCTCCTCACTCTTAACCACCTAAAATTTTTGTTTTACACCTATTTACTTTAAGGTCAGTATTTTCACTTAGTATCATTGCACTATAGACATACTAGTGATGGGCGAAATTGTATCAATATAAATATGTTACTATTAGTAAGAGTATTCGTTACTTGGTATTTGATATTTTTCTAAAGAGTATTCGTTATTTTTATTATTCATTACACAAGTATTCTTTACTCAAGTATTCATTATTTTTAGTATATGTTTCAAAAGTATTAATTACACAAATATTCGTTGTTTTCGGTTCATTACACTTTGTATTCAATATTTTTGTTACTCACTACTTTATTTCATAAACCACATTGCTAGTGATTCTTAAAGGAATTAAAACATTGTAACAAGTAATATAACATCATATTATAAATAAAATATATTTTTTTAAATATATTTATATATCCATCAGGGTTATTACGTTATCCGTCTTCCAATTCCCAATCGTCCCAGTTTCTCCAGGTCTCTCCGTCAATGTCTTCTCCGTGGTCTTCCTCTCCTTCTTCCCTGTGGTGTCCAGTGTAGTACTTTCTTCGGTAGTCGATCTTGATTCATTCTCTGCACATGTCCGTACCATCCAAGTTGTGCAGTTCTTATGTCATCTACAATGTCATGTTTTACTTCCATTATATCCCTTGTGTCTTCATTTCTAATCCTTTCTAATCTAGATTTTCCAGTTGCTTTTCTTGGGTAATAGTCCATTTCTGTGGCTTTTAGTGTTTTTTCTGTCTTATCCTTTATAGGCCACACTTCACTACGACAGGTAATTATACTTCTAATTATTGAGTTATATATTCTGTGTTTGTTTTCCTTTGTTGTGTTTTTATCCCATAGTATGCTGTTTAGCATGGATACAGCTTTCCCACTTTGTAGATTTCTCTTGTCTATTGCTTCGTCATGTATTCCCTCTTTCGATATTTTTACGCCTAGTTATTTATATGAACTGCAAAGTTTGATGTATTGCTTATCGGAGATATGCAGATCTTGTTGTTCTCTTCCTATACATATGTATTCGGTTTTCTGTATGTTAACCTCTAGGTCCCATTTGTCATACTCTTCAATTAGTTTGCGTGTTATATATTCAATATCATCCATATCCTGTGCAATCACAACTTGATCATCAGCAAATGCCAAGGTGTATGCCCATTGTTTAGCAATTTCTTTTCCATCTTGTTAATGCGCTTTCCAAATATATTTTAAATAGTGTTGGCGATATACATCACCCTTGTTTGAGCCCTTATGTTATTGAAAACCCGGTTGTTAAGTCTTTCCCTAATTTTGTTTGTGCTCTTGCATTATTATATAGCGATTTTATTGCTTTTATTATTTCCGCATTTATGTTAGTATGTTGTAAAGCTTCCCATAATTTTTCTAGAGGGACGCTGTCATATGCTTTTTTAAAATCCACAAATAGCAAATGTACTTCCTGGTTATATGCTATTTTCTTTTCTATGATTTGGGTTAATGTAAATGGATGGTCAATGGTGGATTTTCCTGCTCTGAAACCGGCTTGCTCTTCTGCCTCCATTGCACTATATTCGTCCTCGATCCTGTTTTTAAGTATTCTTCCATACTTTCTGCTGATTGTATTGGTTACCGATACTCCTCCATAATTGTCGCATTAATTTTTTTAACCCCTTTCTTGTGGATTATCGATATATATGAAAGCTTCCATTCCTTTGGTACTTCCGATCTATTTATACACTTTTGGAATAGATTTGTGAGTATCTCCATGAATATTCCCCGGTCACGCCGCTCTACCGTTTTTTGTCGTCTGTTAACATTTTGGCGAAATATTGATTCCATGTTTGGACTGTTATTGGGGAAATTATATCTTTTTTCCTCTCCCGTCTCATGTTCTTGAGTGTTCTTCAACTTTCGGTGCTTTTTCTTCCTTCTAGGTATGTGTTGAGTCTAGATCATGTTCTCTCCCATCTTTCATTCTTTTTTAAATCAATCCTAAAAAATATTCTTGTACTGTTGTAAAAAACTCAACACAGATCTTTGTATTTAAAATATGTTTCTTTGTTTCATTACACTCGTTATTTATATATTTTAATTTGACAAAGCGCTAAAGAAGCAGTGATAAACAGGGTCATTTTAACAGAGTAAATAGGAATAGGGGCACACGCTATCAAGCATAAACTTGTTTTACTTTAATTATTAATAAGTTTACAGAAAGGTTCTGACTCTGACGATAGTGTCATGTGTCAGTTTTTTTTCTCTCATTAAGCAATTGTCGGTAGCAAGAGATTGCATAAAAAACGCCTTTTCTTTACTACTTCTTTAAAAATCTGGGTGTTTTGCTACAAATTAATCAATGATTTTGGTTAGTCACAAAATTTTTACTGAGGAAATCTGTAGCAAGTTCTTTGGGTTCTTAGTTTTCAGAATCACTATTTTCAGGTTTGCTATATCCTGCTCATCTACATTTCCCAATCCCGCTGTATTGACTACATTGACAATTTGGTTAATAAGGGACCCTTCTTGTTGAAAACCCATGGATATCTCTGGCTATATCATTTTTCACACCCGTTTATACATTTATAAGCTATTTCCTTCCAAACGAATTCAGTGTTGCCTATGGGGTCCATAATGGTATATTTCTTCCAAAATTGCATAATTGATTCTATATTTTCACCATCTGTTTTAACAAATAGTTGTTGACATGTGCAATGAAGGCTTCGAGTAGAACCGCATTATATTGAATCATGGAATATGGGATAGTGTTAAAGTGGGCTTTGTTGTATTTCTGTGTACTTAATAGAGTAATGATGAAGTTTTATATATAAAAACCCTAATATCAACTGTCATTTGAAGAAGTGGTACCTAACAGATGTTATATTACGTAAATTTTAAAACGTTATTTTCAAATTCGATGAAAAAACGGTATGTGTTAAAGAAAAAGGTGTGCCAAAGATGATTATAAATAAGATGCACTTACTTAAGACATTATCTCTTGAACTTTGTTGTTTGTTTATTTAACTTCGGCCTATTTCCGCTGTTATGGCCAATCTTCGATGCCAGAGATTAGGCTTCCACAGCTGGAAATTTTGCCGTATCTAGTGCTCCAACTGGTATTGGGTTCTTTAATGGTCACATGGTCTTCATATACCTACAATACGCATGACCCACAGTTTTTCGTCTCTCCCGGAATACGAGTACCACAAAGACTTTTCCCTAATCACAAAAAGCCGGCCGCTGAGTCTGAACCCACGGTTAGTAGCCTAGTACTTAGCCACTGAGCTAATGAGATGGCTAAATATAATAAGATATTTAAAAATCTTTATTTAGTGAGATAGTGCCAAAGACAATTATTATAAGATGCACTGACGTATAATGCACCTTTATTCAGCATTTTCTTTCTTCTTTAGACTGCACCTCATGAAATATTGATACTAAATACAAATTAACAACCACGCCACATCTCCATCTTGGAAAACTATTTTATCGAATTTGCCAACCTCCATATGGGATAAGCCCTGCCGAGATCCTGTCGCCCAATAGGAGAGTGGCACGCCGAACATTGCTAAGGTTTCCTATTGGTGCCCGACTACGCTATATATATATATATATAAGGCGGTAAACTATGGAAATCGTTTTATTCTGACTAGCCTTTCTGAGAGCTAGATGTCAGTTTATACTTAGCACTTTTTAGAGCTGGTCGGCACCTGCATCTAGCACTTTTCAGAGCTGCATGGAAATCTACAATTAGCACTTTTTAGAACTACATATCTTGATGATATTTGTGGACAAAAAGTCAGCAAAAAAAAAGCCAACACATGGTTATCTCCCGAAAAACCGGCAGATATTTTTTAACTGTTTATCAGCGCTTCATATATATTAACGTATAATTTCACAGAAATACACATATTGATCTAATTTCAAACTGTTATTTGATTTCAGTTGTTCCTTCGAACTTTAATTGATTTTACAACAAATGAAGATGAAGCAAATAAACTTAGGCATATCTGCACACCGGCAGGATCAACTGAATACAATTCATTAATACAGGAAGATGGAAAAACACTGTTAGGGCTTTTTAAAACTTTTCCATCATGTGAAATTCCTGTAGTCAGGTTATTGGAACACCTTACCCCACTAAGACCGAGACCTTATTCCATTTCGTCTTCTCCTCTAGCTAATAATAAAGAATTACATTTTACCATATCAGTACTCGAAGGAGAAAAGAAAGGAGTTTGTTCAGGTTGGTTAGAAAGACGCATTGAAAGCAATTGCATACAGTCAATAGAAGATGTCTCAAGACAATTACAACTATTAAATATAAAATGTGATAGTACATTTAGTATACCATTTTACTTCCGAAAAAGAAATGCCTTTGAACTACCTGAAAACTCCGAGAGGCCTCTTATAATGGTTGGACCAGGTACTGGTATTGCTCCATTTATAGGATTTTTGCAGCATAGGAAAATGCAAAAACTAACCAATATAAATCTAGGAGAAGCGTGGTTATTTTTTGGCTGCCGATATTCTTCAAAGGACTTTTTGTACAAGCAAGAAGTTGCAGAATACTTGACTGAAGGAGTATTATCAAAGTTGTTTGCATCATTCTCTAGAGAATCAGACAATAAGTCTTACGTCCAACATAATCTGCTTAAAAATAGCAGAGAGGTGATGAAGCTACTTTTAGAACAAGATGCTGTTTTTTATATTTGTGGTGAAGCTAAATCTATGAAGCAAGATATTAAAAATGCGTTATCATTGAGCCTAATTGATTATTCTGGAAATACAATACAAGAAGCAGAAGCCATTATTTTGAGTTGGCAAAAAAATAATAAATATGTTGAAGATATTTGGATATAATTTACATGATAATAAATGTTTCTGCTATTTTTGTTAATATTTTGTTTTATTTGTAAACCATTCTTTTTAATCTGTAACCTCTGATATGCACCTTTTTTTTTGGATTACTGCATTGCATCATTTTCTAAGAATTCGTCTATATAGAAACCAGTATACATACCTTCAAATCTGATTTGGCTGTGTATCACAACAGAATGCTGGATTAACATAAAATTTGCTTTAGATGAATTTTTGGTGGGTTAGTTTATCATGTGGCTGCGTTTAAAAAATTCGTACCTTTAACAAAAGTGCGTTGTGTATCACCGATGACATATTTTCGGATTGTGTGGAATATGTCACCGGTGATGCAATACAGCAGTTATGCATTTTACCATTTAAACGCTAAGATTCATATCAGCATATATAAACAAAAGGAAACAGCTAGCAAATCTCAATACATCAGCGGGGGTGCATGTTACAGCAAACATGTTAATTAAATATTGTCATTTCAATTAAACAAAGCTGTTCTTAGGCTAGGAGTCAAGCATTCTCCATGCTGTATTTCTGTAGATAAATTACTAAATACTGTAATCAGGGAGTGCTTACAGAGACTGGGCTGTATTTATATCACGTACTTCGTGAAATTGCTTCAATTAGAAAGCTGTTATTATTTTAATTCATTTGTTCAATTTTACATTTGTTAATTTTCTCTTTGTTTCCTGCCGTAAATAACCAATATGTTTTTCTAATTTAAACAGACTGTTGAAAAACTGTTTTCTTGCTCTGAAATTCTTAAGAGCTCATATCTCTTTCCTCTAGATTATTCTCCAACTTTTCTGCAAGTTTTTTTATATGGGAGGAACCGTTAAATATTTATCTTAATAATTAAAAAATATTGCAGCTGCTACATATTTCATCTAAAATATATTTTGAGTTTTTATTCTTTTTAATGTAAATTTGTGTACATTGACAAGACCTAACTGGTTCTAATGTGTTACAGTAAGTACACTTTATTTTAGTTTGTTATTTTTTACATTATTCCATACAAAAGATATATTGCTGCTGTTACATTTGACCTAATTTTTATAGCATACATTATTTACTAATGTTCTAGTGAACCTACTATTTTTATGGTTTAGTTCATAAAACTTGGATACCTGGGTGATCAAGAGCCTTCATAGTGTTGTGGCAGTTGAAAAACTTCTTCATGATAACAAATGATTAAGAACTCATAACAAAGGCATTGCAGTTTTCCACAAGCGCCAACAAAATCTATGAATCTGGTCAGTACCATGCTCAGTGGCTCTCATCAACTTTTATCTCCAAAGCGAAAACGAATTAACACAAGTGAAATGAATTTTAAATAAATATATAAAAGAATATTGTAATATCTTTATTATAGATTTCCATATAAACTAAATTTAAATATACATTTTATAAAAATGTCAATAAATGTACAACTATGTAAAAAGTTTAAGAAATATATATATTTGATTAACCTTCGGAGGTTATAAACTACAACTATTAAACCATAAGAACAATTTTAAGGTTTTAATAATATTGGTATAAAATATAACTTTAATATAAAAATACGTAATCACAAATTTTTGGTCCCTAAAATTACATAGCTTTAAAGCACAGTCGTGTTAAGATTTTATGTGATTTAAAACGTCAATACTAAATAACAAAAGTACTATGTACAAGAAACATGGACTAATTTGTCAATGATTATATTTTAGAGTACAGCTCATTATTTAATACTATTCTGTCAGTTTATTTAAATGAATATGTTTCTAAGGGGCAGGGGTATTTCATATTATACATAAAAAGGTAAATGTCCAGATAGGAAATGGTAATGTTACCTCATCTTCAGGATGGATGGTTAATAATGACAAGAAACTCAGCTAGTCCATCCTTAAGATAAGGTAAGATGCCTCGAAACCGGTCGACTATTATTAAATAATTTATAGATAGTTGGGTGTTTCTTTTCTGGACTTTTACCTTTTTTTTTAATTTAAAGTTTATCTTTAGCTTTTGGGTAAACTATGTTTCTTGTACACAGTCCATAAAAGTAAACACTTTATTAAAAATAACAATTGCAGAAATACGTAACTACAAAAATCACAAAAATATCAAAAATTAGTATGTAATTTCTTTGGTATAATCAATTAAATATATTCATAAAACGTATAGATATCAACTCTTAAGTCACATAAAAATTTTTTTCAGAACATTTATTTGAGCAACTGTAAGGTTTGATTAATTTGAGGCACTTTAACACAGTTTTATATCTCTTAAAAATACTGTAATTGAATTATCTTAATAAAAAAAAGTAGTTTGTATAATATATAAAAATATTTGTTTTATCCAGAGCTGTACAAAGTTAATAATTTTAAACTAAAAAAAAAAAATAGACCCTAGTCAAGGGGCCTTGAGTGAGAATATTTGTTGAGGTTGTAGTTTTGAATCCATCTGAGGTGGGCAAATTTCTTGGGAAAAAGGAACACAATATATATCACATTCCAGAAAGGATGTAAAACTGTATGTTTCATGTATTGTAAATGTTTGAGACCACATGCATTTAGCAAAATTTCTAGATACAGTAACATTTTCCACTTGTGGTGTTTGAGCAAAAATAGGCTGAGGCTTTTTAAGAAATATTTTTCTGTACAATTTCTTCCATTAGTTTACTTTATAAACAAAATTTGTTTTTATAAAATAGTCATTGCTTTCTGATTAAAACCAGTCTCTAATAAAAAAAAAATTCCGATAAAGAAAGCTAAATGATCAGGTCGAAATAAGGGGCGTTTCGTCAAGGTGTACACTTTGATGAATATGTGTAGATGTACTTGGGTTATACCATGGATGGATGTATATGTGTAAATAGACATAACTGTACAATACGTTGCCCAACAGTATGTCTTTCAGATTAAAATAGATAAAAACAAATGTTACAGCGTTCACAGCTCTGGTTCAATCATTGACAAAGTTATTATAAAATCCCCAGTGCTTCCTTTAAAAAAAATATATACAACATGTGGTTATTCATAAAATAATAAACATAAAGTGTTTTACTAATTAATAAAACCAATTTGATACCACTTTTGAACTATTATATTATAAATGCAGAAATCTGGTAGAACAAACAATTCACCTTTCCTTTTAGAGGAAACCATATTTATATATTTGATTAATTATCCTAAAAGTTTCGTCTCCAACACAGTGACATGTATAAAAATTTACTTTAATCTTTTAGCCCTTTAGCTTTGATAAATTATAGTTGTTATCACTAAGTGATATGTCATTGTGTTGGAGATAAAAACTTAATATTACAGGTGACTGTTCAGAAATCATTTGAACAAAATCAGCATAAGAGGCAAAGTACCGTTAGTAGTAATGGTCAATGTACACCAACCTATCTGTAAAATGAGCACAATTAACCTATCTAACAATATTGTCTGATATCTTCAGCTTTTCCGGGAGATAACAGTGTGTTGGCTTTTGGTTTTGCCGACGTTTCGTCCGCCGTTGCAGGGGACATTATTAAGATATGTAGCTCTTAAAAGTGCTAATTAAACATTGCCATGTAGCTCTGAAAAGTACTAGCTGTAGGTGCTGACCAGCTCTAAAAGGTGGTAATAATAGAATAACATGTGGCTCTCACCAGTGCTAGTTAAGAAATAATATAATATATAATTAGCACTTCTAAGAGCTACATGTCTTGATAATGTCTCCTGCAACAGTGGACGAAACGTCGGGAAAACCAAAAGCCAGCACACGGTTATCTCCCGGAAAACCTGAAGATATTTACTGTGGCCGTGGAAGTCTATGTACTGAATTAATATTATCTGATGTTACCAATTTTACAATTCTAGATATCTTTGTCGGACTTTTGCATAGGATGTACTAATATGTTACACAAGTTCTTAGCTAACGAAATCTTCAGCCTTTGTGAAGTACTAGTATGAATATCTTCACCACAAAATGTGTTCAGTACTTTAAATTGAAAATTCACACGATGCTGAAGAAAAAATGTCTGATAAAATAATTCCATAGAAATTATCATTAATTTTGTGGACTAAACTTTTGATGATAAAAAAATATATGACAGCAAATAGGGTAAATTATATTAGAAAAATCAAGAGTATGCTCCATACAACTACTTTAGGGAGTTGAGGATTATGCCATCTCTGTACATTTATAAACTAATAATGTATGCAAGGCAGAATTTACTAGATTTTCTAACGAACATAATTGTGGCCACTGGCATGGTTACAAGGCATGCTGACCAATTGAGGATTTCTGTTTATGGTACTACTTATATGAAAATAGGACCATTTTATTGTGCCATTAAAGCGACAGCCTCCAAAATGGGGTTTGCGAGATAATTCATAATACATTAATAATTCACATTACCAAAGCATAATTCGTGCTCATATCTCAACCTGTATGAAGGAGCAGGAACTGGCAATAAAGAGATTCGAAGTATAATCTGCTCTAGCTCAATACACTATGAACACTGGGCACAGAATAAACTTGCAGGACACAAAAACAACAACACATGAAATATTCCTAAAACACAGAACTTTATGGGAAGCTGTCGAAATAGAAAAGAGCCTTATTGTCTGAATAAACGTGACGATGGCTTGCTTTTCCCTTACACGTAGCAACCAGTAATTGGAAAATTGAGTTTCAGGAGTGCCAATAGGATGTGCCTATTATTTAAGAGCCTCAACTAGTCAGGAGTATATAGATGGTTTATTTACCTTTTCTCACTAATATCGCTATTATATGTGGGAAAATATAAAAGTTAGGCATTTGCTGATGTATTTGTATATACAAAAACATTTTAATTAGAATTTTTTTTTTAATTCAATGAAAGAGCAGTTCCACATTGAAAACAGTTAAAAACTTTATTTTGCAATAACACAGATATTTGCAGTTCATCTGTGTTCAACATCAACACAAGAACAAATGTTTACAACAAAAAAGTCAAAAGTTATTTCCTTCAAAATTGCAGAGTGCTCAGCCACAATATTCATTGTAATAGTTGTCGGTTGTTTTCACAAACACACTGTTTTTCACTTGTTTTCATTTATAAATTATGTAAAGTAGATTTTTATTTAAAAAACATTGCATTTCAATGAAATTTTTGCCATTGTTTCACCACCTGTGCTCTAGGGCAAATACACAAAAATGATGTGAGCAGCTTCAATCTAGAAGCTACACTTCAAACGCCTTGTTTCTTTTCATTATAAAGAAATGGAGTTCAAACTAGTCAAAAATGGAAATTTTAACTTTTGGATTGAGATTTTAGCAAATAGAGGAGCTAATATAGTGGCAATTTAAAAGAAATATTAGGGTAGTGGGAGAGTAATAAGTGCTCTGATAATTTTGAATTTACTGATAATAACTAAGTTATCATTTTTTATGGAATATATGCATGTTGTTATCAAACTGATTAGAAAATATTTTATATGAATTAAATTTATCAGTGGAACAGCATAAAATCTAACTTCCCTAATTACACAGTATTATCTACAACTACCCTATCGGATATTGGATTTTAAATAGTTTGTTTACTTATGATTTTTAACGTTAATCTCATACACATAATTGTATAATTAACAAACTTAGTACTGAAAAACCAACAATGAATTGAATAAAACACAATACAATTTACGTACGTGATGAAAGATAACCTTACACCTCATAGTTACTACGATTTTATAATTAAGTAGTTTCTACGTATTTTTGCTGTTGATGGAGTTCCAGCTGCGGTAGTTTAAGCATTACTATTTTAAAACAAGAGCATTTTAAATTCCTGCTAATATATGAATTGGATAGTCTGAAACAGACTTATAGAAAGTTTATGCAACCAAAAGAGATAAATGAATTCTCCATGTTGTTAATCCACTGTGTTCAACCAGATTTTCTAAAGTTTGCTAAATGCTTTGGCTAGTCTCATGTATTGTAGACGATTTAAAAAAAAAATTCTAATTACAGTTGAAACACAAGATGCAGAAATATTATGAGATGATTCCCAGGGTTGATTATTAGCAATAGCAGCGATAAAGGTCAAAGATAACAAAATTCAAATAAAAAGTTCAGATACAATTAATTCAGCCCTTTTCGATACTGTCACCTGATTGAAGTAATAAGACAAACACAGTGACGCATTATTATAACTTGACGGTAAAAGCCAAAGAGACAAACCATTATTATCTCGGAATTGGTTATCTTCACAAGAGTTGATGCAAGGAAAGAGGTAGAGAAACAGCTACTCATATTTCTTTTGTTAGGGGAAGTTGAAATAAGAAATGCTGTGCAATATTTAAGATACGAAATTTTAAATGCTATTATTTTTTAAATTTTTTATTGAAACACTTGAATATATAACCTCCTCTTTGTCTATTATGCTCTTATATATGGCAAACTCTATTTTTAAGAATGAAACTACCTTTTAGCGTAAATAGATTTTCATAAATCATCAAGTTTTAATAACATAAAATATTATTTTAAGAATCTCTACATCAAATTAATATTTGCAAAATAGGCAAATAAATCTATTGTACGATATTGTCTGCTTCATAAACCACAGTTTTTGTATATTCCTTTCAACAGGATACAATTGATATAAAAATTAGTTTTTAATTTTTTGATTTTGAAACCTTAATATGTAAGTTGATTTCTAAAAATAAGTTTAGTTGATATTGTTGGTAATGTTTTAACTGTTTGCTATTGCTTTTATATATCATCGAATATCTTATTTTGGTGCCTATATATTTACTGAAATATTTTTTGAAATAGAAGCATTTTCTGCAGTTTGAGGTAAAAAATAGATCTTCTTTGGAGAGTACTCTAAAATTTGTTGAAAATAAGTTACAATTGTTACAGTACAGGAGTTACACTGATTTAAAATGCTAGTTTTTCTTATGATCTCAGATATTTGCAAAATGCAAAATTTGTGCACAAAATAATATTTTATAACTGTAAGAGAACGTTCTCATCATATTTAAAAAATTTAAGATAGCTTTTTCCAAATTTAAGTTTTGTGTAAGATTTTTTTTGCAGCCTTAATTAATGGTGTGAGGGTACTCAATTCCATTTTATTTTCCAAGAATGGATGCCTCAGTAACTCAGCAGCTGATGCTCTTTTCGCGACATCGACTTGCAAACAGTCATCAATAAAACTTTGTAAGACAGGAGATAATGTAGACCACCTAGGAATATGTGGTCTGCCATTAGCTGCTATTAGATATAAGGCTCTTAAAGGTGGTTCTCTAAGATACGGGGGCTCACCTTCAAGCATCTCAATAGCCATAATCCCTAAAGACCATATATCTACTTTCTTACCATATTGTTTCCTTGTAACCACTTCAGGCGCCATCCAATATGGAGTGCCAACCATAGTTTCCCTCTTTTCATCACCAACAACATTTGCACAAAAACCAAAATCAGTTACCTTAACGGTACCATCCATTCCTAATAATATATTATCTGATTTTATGTCTCTATGAATAGTTCCTCTGGAATGTAAATAATTAACAGCTTGTAATACTTCATGACAAACGGCTGCTATTTGCCCTTCTTTCATAACAGTTTCTGTTACTACATCAGTAAGTGGGCCGCCATCAAGCAATTCCATCACAACCCACAAGTGATCATCATAAACAATAAAAGCTTCCAAAAAGTTAACCAGATTCACATGTTTAAAGTCCCTTAGAATTTTTATTTCACTTAACAATAGTTCCTTTCGATTCTGCTTTGTCATGTCTATATCTTTGATAGCAACTTGCTTTGAATTTTTTCTATCAGTTGCTACAAAAACTATACCTGAAGCACCAGAGCCTAAGTCTTTATTGTTTCTCATGTAGCGGTCTAAAGGATTTCCTGGGTTGCATATTCTTTTTAATTCCTGTATATAATCACCATCACACGTCATGTCCTCTTGAGTTTTCCTTCTTAGTATTGGACTTTCTTCATCAATTTTAAGGTCATCAACGCTCTTCGCTAAATTTTTTACATTTATCTTTTTTGGTGGTAAAGCAGGGAGTGTCTCTGCCCTGAAAAATATAGTAGTAACAATTAGAGAATATTTTTTATAAAAGACTATTGTATAAATATTTAATTACATTAAAAATAGGCAGTATGAGATAGTGGGCCATTGTAAAGTATAATGTGTCATAACTAGGTAGGATATTAAATTTCATTACTCGTTCTATTGTTGAATTACTCTCAAATCCCTTTTTGAGAGGTTATAAGAAAATATAGAATATAGCGATAACATACTTTGCAGTGGTTCAAATAAAATTCATATTGGATACAGCTTTAGTGTGCCACCAGTTAGTACAAAAATTTACAGTGTACACTAACAGAAGACACTGCTAGTAGGATAATGAGGTGAATTGTCAATATGGTAATTTTTTTACATTACTCCGAAAGTGAATGAACTGAACAAATGAAGTGACAACACATTCATGAAGCAATTTCTTAAATTTAAAAGACGAATAATTAAAATCGGTACACCACAAGTCTATCAAGGATTCGACAAAAAAGTGATTAAAATATTTAGTGGTAGGAAATTTATTCCATAGAAGAGATCAGAATTTCTCAAAATTTTGATGGAAAGGCTTAAAGAATGTGAAAATTTATAAATGTATCAACTAGAGAGTAGACCAAATAAATTTTCAACTACTTTACAGTTCCTTAAAATACTTTATTTGGAGATTTTAAATTTGCAAAAAATAGTGAATATAAAAATAATTTTGTCAAACAAACAAGATATATCTTTAACAAATGCAAATATACAAGTATAATATACCACATTGTTTATAATGCTTATTATAAAAACAAAATTAATAAAGGTTGATTTGGAAAATTTATAATAAATTGTAGATTAATAATATGCCTACGCCACTGTTGGCAGTATTTTATTTTTGTGCAAAAATGTTAATGTGTAAAACAAAGTTTGAATTTGAATACTGCTGTTTGTGATGTTCATGGTACATTTTTATTTTCGTTAGGTTTAAGTTTGGTGTTTTGTATCAAAAGGAAGTTGGCTATAGAAAGGGATGCTACTACACTAAATAGCACCCACCATGTACCATTCTGTAGATAGCTTTCAATTGTGTATTAATTTTTACCGTAAGTTAAATTGTAAATAATAGTTAAAAGTTAAAATAACTTTTATCTGAGTGTATTATTGAAGACATTACACTATTGTGCTCAGAAATTTTGGATCGGAAGGATCTACTTGTTGGGCCTACATATATAGGGACGAAGGATATACCCCAACTTTACTAGACAATGAAAAATAATCTTTATTATGAATGTAAATGTTACCTATATTGGAGAATTAAAAGACATTTTTGTTGTTTTGATCTTTGTAAATATTAGCAACTTTATATGATAAATTTCCAACAAATGGTATGGAACACCAAGCTAAACAAACAACAGTACCAGAAGAAATACGATAGCAAAGTTGTTTATAGATACTATCAATTTCAGGATAAAAAGTTTTGATAGAAAAACCATTATAGGTGCTTGTTTTATAATGATTTTGATTTCCATCTGAAAAGCATGGTAGTTGAGAGTTCTGATGATCTCTTTTTATTTCTTAGTTTAGATGAAATTGTCATTAAGAAAAATTTTCCGTGTTAGATATGTAGAAGATATTTATTGCTTGATACTAGGCTATTCGTCTTATGTTGCCCTTCTAAATTGAATTGACATCATAAGAATGTAAATGTCACTGCTGAACTGGAAAAAGAAGGTTAAATTAATATGTTAAATTAATCTATTATTCAACATAACCACAACTTTAAGTATGAAATGTATAGGAAACCCACTCATACTGACACCTCTAACCACCATCTGATACACTACAAATTTTCCTTTTTTAGACTACTATGCTTTTCTGATAGAATTTAAAATCATTTTAAAAATTGCATCTAATAATGGTTTTCCTGTCGATGTAATTTGAAAACTTTTAATTGTAAAATTGATAGTATTTATAAACTATTTTACTATCATATATCTTCTGGTACTGCTGATTGTTCAGCTTGTTGCTTCTATATAATAATTTCCCGCTGTGGGCGCGATGTCGGGCACCGGAGGTGTTGCTGTATTCAGAGGCAGTAAGAGGGCTTTGCTGCCCCCGAGGCGTTCATGTCCACAGGAGAAGTAGGAGGCGTTAGCTGTTCTGAGAGACAGTAAGAGAGCGTTGCTGGCCCCGAGGGCAGTAGGAAGGCTTTGAGGAGCAAGTGAGCAATAAGAAGGCGTTAAAAAAATTTGGGAAACTATGTCCTATAACTTTTGTTGGAAGTTTATATAAAATTGCCAATATTTTTAAAGATCAAAATATTGGCATATAATAGAAAAAAATCTTTTAATACCATCGACTTAGTTTAGTTTATTGTTAACAACATTGTTTAAAATTAAGTGAAAGTGGAGTATATACTTTGTCCTGTCATAATTGGGATGCCACTTAAGTAGGCGAAACAGGTAGATCCTTCTCATCCAGAATTTCTGATTATAATAGTATTAGTGGATGTGATTCAAATTCAAACTTTGCTTTACACATTTTTAAACAAATTCATATAACAGAGGCAAAAAATGAAATATTGTCAAAATTTTCAGATTTGTCTATCAGTAAAAGCTCCATTGTAAATTTAAACGATCAAATTAATTGTATGTATTCTTGTTTCATCAATGTGAATTTTTGTCAATCATTGGGTCTTCTACTTAATTTATTTAAGGCATATGCTGGTATAGACATTTTTCTAGGAAATTAAATTCTGAACAGAAAAGGTATTATAAAATTTTTCCTGTAGCTGACAAAAACAATTCAATGTATAATGAGTAAAGATAATTGGAAATATGAGCAAAAAAACTTTACATGGCAGAAATTCGGACATTTTTATAAAGATATGTTAATAATGAAAAAGTGAAAAATTAATAAATAGTTATCTTGAAAAATGGACCGTATATACTTTGGAATAATCCACTTTTCAAATCTAGTATAGTTATTAGATGATGTGGACAATATAAGAAGTTTGATGTTAAAAAAAGTTTGTGACCAGTATATATGCAAAAGATGAAAGGACTGCACCTACTGATGCTCTGTGGATGATAGGAAAGAAGGATATTGACTATTACATAGGATAATATATGTAAACTTTTAGGGTATGTTAAAGAAAAACAAAATTAAAGTACTTTTTATATTTAATTTAAAGTACAAAATAAAAATTTAATGATATTACATGAGAAACAATAGGGAATGATTCTACTAAAGTAAAACATAAACTTTGATCTATATACAAAAAAGACTAGAAACGAGGTATTGGCACAGCACAATCTTTAATTAATGTAGGATATTCAACATTACTATTCTACAAAGATGAAATATAGTATTACTTGTACCAATAAAATCAATCAAATAAGAAACCATTAATTCAAATAAGTTTAAATAGTATAACAAAGGTAACCACTATTTTTTTATATTTATCTAAAAAGCTTATCTTGTATACTTGCATTTATAAAATCATGATAGATAAAATCAAAACAAAAACCTACCTATTGGATATTTCTGGTAAATTTGATGGATCTAAATATTTAACACTTTCATCTGATATATCAGAATCTTTGCTTTTATGGGCATTTTTGTAATTCATGTATTCGTCCATAGCCTCCGTTTCTTCAACAATATCTCGTTCAGTAATGAAAGGCTTGAACTCTTGGGGTTCATCTCTCTTCTTAATGGAATAATTATAATACTTAACAGCTTGTAATACAGCATCTGGGTTGTTACTTTGTTCCGCCTTTGTGATTTGGTTTCCAATTTGTCGCATCCATGCTGTCGGTAAACCAACCAACTCTCCATCAACATTTTTACTGACATGTATGTCATGTATTACGTTCGTTGGGGGTCCTATAACGGAGGCCCCCCTTTCTTCACCTCTTGGAGAGTCTTTTTTGAAGTACTTCATGAAATTCATGATTGTAAATTAAGTGAATATTGCATATAATAAATTTATTAAGGCACTTAGCACTATTGGTCACACTAAAACCACATTTATAATATTATTTCATATCTTTAAGGAGTGGTTTTTCACTGTTTTCTACGATTGGTAAAACCCACTAGGTGGGGATTTGGGATGACAAATGACATATGTCATCGTGCGCACTCGTACCAACTATTATATATTCAGGGATACCAACTAAAAGTTGTAAATTATTACTGAATAAAAGACCAACTACTGCACTTTTTAAAATACTTTTAGCACGAAGTGGTAGCAGGTTTCTATCAATATTCGCTTCGTAAGTACGTATAGCACTCTTGTGCGCGATTTGTAGAATATGTTTAGTAGAGTAACTCGAAGTGCGATTTAACACAATGGACGTTCAATTAAAAATAGCTAAATGGGCTCAGGGATGGCTAGTATGTTAAATTCAGCTATGTACTAAATATCACATTCAAGTTTAGGTGAACACTTATTTCCACTGAATTGAAACATTCTCAAGATATGTAGCTTTCAAAATTGCTAGGAATCATTATACGTAGATTTCCACGGCCACAGTAGATGAAATCTTCAGGTTTTCCGGGAGATGAACATGTGTTGTATTTACTTCTTTCCGACATTTCTTCCACCATTAAAGGGGACATTATCAAGTATGTAGCTCCCAAATGCCAATACTCGGTTAACTCCCGGAAAACATGAAGTTATCTACTGTGCCTGTGGAAGTCTACGTACAGAATTAATAGCTCCATTTTTTAAATCCCTTTTAATAAAAAAATCATATTATAGCAGGTTAATTGTAGTTAAAAATGAACTTTGAAGGAAATTGTATCATCACAAGTACAATATTGGCATGAAATCATTTACAACCTTTAGTAATAATGATATATAAATCACTCTAGAAATAATTTTAGACCAAGAGCTCAGATTTAATCCATCAGCTTCTTCTTCTAACACTCCAATTTTATGAATCTGTAAAATAGTTCTATATGATAGTATATCTATGCAATATTCGTTGTTATCAGTATCTTATTCGCATTAGTTTTTACAGGTCCTACATTATAAGTTTAATAGCTGGTTGTCATTTATTGCTGTTTTTTGATGTTACTAGTGGCTTGATCTTGTTGGAATGTACATTTTTAGTATTATGATAGTAATCGTAGGCTTTTGTTGACTCTGTAATAAGAATTTCTTAGTGTAGTTATCTGTGTTTTTATCAATGTTACCAATGGTTTGTTCTTGTTAGAATATAATTTTTTAGCATTATGGTAGAAATATATAATAACAACTCTAAGAATATCTGTACAGAATAAAAATATTTTAATTTTATTGAGGGCGATTGCTTTTATCTCTAGTGATTTGATAATGGAAGTGGTTTGTATATTCCATTTGAAGTCTTCAATAAAACAATAGCAATATATTTCATTTATTATATTTGGAAATATTAAAATATAATCTTTGCATTCGCACAATATTGCATTTTTGCCATTAAGAATTTAAAACAGAATCATATTTTATTTATTTCACAAATGTTTCCAAAAAATCTAGACATGCATGTCGATGCAAGAATTTAAATTAGGAGATCATTGCAAAATATGTGTTGCAAACATAATACAACAAGAAATTACACATCAATGTTTGATATTAAAATTTATCAATATGTTAGATAAGTAAAGCACTTATTTAAATTTTGTAATTACGAATTCACACAATTCTAACATACATGTAAGATTTTTCTGGATTTAATTTAAGCCAATGGTTTCCAGACACTGAAAATTATTACAGTATGCTTTGAATAGTTAATAATTTTTACATTGTTTAATTTTTATTTCTTAGTGATAATACTTGGGAAATTTAAATAGAACTATTCACAAGGAAACTACACACTAAAGTTTTATGATTTTAATTCGAAACTAGCACATCAATGATTGCAATTCATCGAGCCTATCGTCATTATTTCAGAAGCAGTACTTTACTGTCACGTTGGATGTTTAATGGATTTAACCTTGCTGTTGAAAATGTTCCATGTTGTGATTTTATCCGTCATAAATTTCTGTGTAAAAAATATAAATGTTATTAACAACTCAGATTGTACATTTTTTGCACCTGTAGGATATATTAAATCACCACATTTTAATATGTTTTCACTGTGTATTTAAATATCATATTGCCATAGCAATGTTTTTTCAGCTGCAATAATACAGTTGATTTAATTCTGATTTAGAGATGTTCATTGGTATTTTCTTCAGAGCATTGTCTCACTATTAACCCTCCTAAGTCATATTCTTGTGTATGGTGGCAGAGGTGGTCGAATGTTGAGTTTGGCTGATAGTATCCTTCAATTTTCGGGCAGGGTTAAGAATCTTGGTGTTCGTATGGAGATTTAAGTTGCGGATTGCAAGAGCTCACACGTCATTGAAGGCAATTTATCCATATTGTCATTCTATGACGACTTGTTTTCGAAGGTTACTCTGCGACGTTCTTGTTCTTAGTAATTTTTCTTAATGTGATATTTTTTATGGTCCTTGTCGTGATGGTCATTTAGGATATGAAAAGTTCAAAACTTACGACTACGTATAATTTTTTATATTTGATGGAAAATGATTGCATATGACTTTTTTCTTTCATAAGCTTATCATCACTGGAACTCCTCCTTATTTATATGAGAGAATTAGTTTTCGTACGGATATTCACAACTTACGTTTTTGACATCTTGGACTGATATCCACCCTTTGACACAAAAGACAGTGGAATTTTTTAAGAGTTAAAGTTGTTTTCGGTAATTTTTTTCAAATGCCGTACAAAGGATTATCTCTTTAATTGATTTTAAAGTTTCAATGATCTTCTATGTTGATCTTTTTCATTTATTTTTGCTGATTCATGGATGAAGTGCCCTCATTTACACATTACATTTCAATTTTATTTTATGTGCCTCATTGCGTATTATATGTTTATAAGATTTTATGTAATTTCCTAATTGTTTGTTTTCAAAAGCAGGCATCACAAGAAGATTTGGATTGATAAACTGGTTGGTAGAAGATTTGTATATTTATATTTATTGTATATTTTTGTGTGTTGTAATCTTCTGTCAATAAATAAACTGAAATGAAATTTGGGATGTTTTACTTCAACAAGTTTTTGCTAAAGATAAGCCATGTGGTAATGGCAAACTTAATATTTCAATATTAGAAGTATTTGTAATGATCGCTCAGTACTTATAGTATTAAATAAACTCAACTAAAGAACTTAAATTTTGTATTAAAATAAAATTGTAAAGTAATAATGTTTTACAGTTTGGAAATCATGGCTGTAAGCTGTAAGGTTTAGTACATGGAAATATATAATGAATGTGTTGAAAATCTTATTAAATATAAAGAAAAATAAAAAAATAGAACCCTAAAAATAATATTTATCACTTTTAAAACTCTTAATATAAGAGTTTGTTACAAATAAATAATTGTTAAGAATGTAAATCGTTAACATTATTACATTAGAAATATTAATGTACAAACATTGCAGCTGCATATTTATTTTGGTTTTTCGAGAAACTGTGCAGTATTCTTGGTTTTTTCACCTCGAAATACAGTCAGAACATCAAAATGGATGAATAAGGTAGGGCACTCATTTTCAAAATGAACAGTTCGATACACTGATGCTCCAAGTCTTTTTAATAAGTCACCGAAGAGCTTTTCCTCTTTTCTTATCCAAGGACGCCTATCATCTTGAATCTGGTATGGAGTTACATGAATATGAATTCCAATTCCTGTAAAAAAAAATATTTTATCCAAAAAACTGTAACATATAATTTTTAATATTATAAAGCTTTAACGAGACATTTTCTTATTTAACAATTTATGTTGTTAAAATTAATTTTACAGAATTGCTTTCTGTTGTAGTTTCAGAATAAAGACTATAAAAAGGGTATGGCAAACTTCTAAATAATAATACAATAATAAAAATCTTTGACAGATGTCAGAAATAAATTATAAAATAAATTATGTGCTCACAAATAATTACAACTTTGGAAGAAATACTGCAATATTAAGTCGAAAATAATGTTTAGGAAAAACTATGTATATAATGGTTAGAAGTGCTAAAATTGCTTTTGGAAAATGACTAAGCCTATAAGACTTGAAAAGGATACAAGCAGTTAGCACAAATACATCAGTAGATAGGAACAAGCTTTTGTACTATACTGAATTAATGTACTTAATATAATTAATTTTTTGTAACCTATTTTAAACCCTAGCAGCAGAAGTTAGTATGCGGAAATTATTTTTAAATAAATCTACATTATCTTTAATTAACAAAAAAATCATCAAAAATGATACAATGTAACAGGAATTAAATGTTAAAATCTCATCCATAAATAAATAAAAAGTGGAGATGTTGTAATTCATTCATATGATTAGTACAAATTAGTTATATTTGTGTGGGATGACAAAAACATTTATTGCTGTCAGCACATCGTTAATCCATTCACATCACATAAGCGTGAAACAAATTTGAAGTCCAATAAAAAGTTTAAAAAGATCCCATACACTATTTATGTTGGCTCGTTCATCTCAACAAGTGTTGATTTAATCTGTCAGAGGCAACACTGCATTTCTGTTCACATTTACTGATATTCTAACAGGTGAAATAACATTTTCTCGTAATATTATAATGATCTCTAATTGTATATCTCACATTGATCTCATTATCCAATCTTTATTCAATTTTTTCATTTTTATATCACTTCTCAGTGATGCATAAAATGTAAAGAATCTTTTTTGCATAACAAAAATTCTGTTGGCATCTGTAGAATTACCCCAAAATACACCAACTATCGATTGTAAATATACGGACTTTTTCAATTAACGGTAGTTTGGTCAATCAAACAAAGTTCGACTAGAATTTTGTTTTCCAAAAAATAATTGTTGTGAATATAAGGGTAAATATTAAAAAAAAAACATTTTATTGAAATCTCCTTAAGCATTACACAAAATATGTTAATGAAATACTGATTATATCTACTTATTAGATATGGATCTTCCTCACAAAAACAATGAAAAGAATGTTAACTTACATAATAATAATACATAATTTAAACGTTTTTTATTTATCACCTTTTTTTAAAAAATAAGCACTTAAAAAACATGATTTGTCTAAACTTTGTTCTTTTAATTGCAATTTAAAATAATCCAGCCACAGAAAAAGCTCTCTCAGACACTTGTTGGTCGGGTGGTAATTAGGAAATCGTATGCCATTTGTATATATTTTCTCCTAATGTTTTTTTCTTGAAAATATTGCAATTCTGTTTTGATGACTTGATTTAGATTTTTAGTTTTCTTTTTGATGGTTGGTTTTCCAGGGATACTTCGGTTTATTAGCAGTTGAAGTTTTTCTTTCATTGATAATGTAGTAGATGTCGAAGGAATTGCTTATTTCTGATAGTAAACACGTAAATGCCACAATTATCTTTGTAATTGTAGTTTTGCAGGTTTTATTGGAAGTTCCGTAATCTTACTCATTTGAATTTTTCAGAATCAGAAAGATATTGCAAAAGATTGGAGGAAGTCTTTCTTTTCGATATATCAAAGCATTCTAAAGTTTATTATTTAAAAGCGAGTTTGGAATTGTTAGTTTGTCAAGCATGAATTTTAGAGTAGTCAGCAATATACAAATTAACATTTTCAGTTAACTTTTATCAATTGTAAAGCTAATATTGTATCAGACAACAAGGTAAGTTCATTATCGGTAAATTTCATATCTGATTTTAAATCTGAGACTCTTTCTAACCCAATCTTTCATCATCGTCATCATCGAGAAACGCACCAACATAGCTAGCAAATTATTCCAGCGAGTTTTAAAGTCTAGTATTATTTTTGTAATATAACATCGTTTATTGTTAAGCTTTTGTGGAATATTTTGACAACTTTTCGTATTTTTGTTATCAGAGAACTTAGTTGTATGTTTTGTAAAGAATTTAAGTGATAATTAGTAACCATGTATAGTACTACTTCTAAATCTTCAGTATTATCTTCAACATCTTTGTCGTCATTATCATTTGCATCAGGTAATTCAAAAGGTTCCTGATCTTTATCCTCAATTTCGTCGAAATTATTTTTATTGTAAAAAACTTTGTTTACAGCCAACTGCATTACATTGTGTATTGGCTTTTGAGATAGTTATGTAAACCGCTGGTACTTCCTCCTGATTTTTTCATTTTTTTAACACCTTTTTAATATAGCTGCATGTTGTTCTGCTGGTTGATTCAAATAATACCCGCTGAATTTATAACTATGCCTACAAAAATATTTAAACAATAAAACTACTAGCGAGGAAGCTATTGTCAACATACGAATTATGGGGAACCACCGAAGCTGAAGACCAGAGGACGGTGATTCCTCAAAACACCTATTTGGAAGCAGACGCGCCCGGAGACGCAATTCGAGCTTTATTATGGTCGATGGTAGATGTGCGCATTCGAC
The DNA here is from genome assembly GCA_033557685.1 of Sperchopsis tessellata. NCBI lineage: Eukaryota > Metazoa > Arthropoda > Insecta > Coleoptera > Hydrophilidae > Sperchopsis > Sperchopsis tessellata. The sequence continues at coordinate 32,183 of JAWQRN010000039.1, forward strand.
AAGAGCAGTCTTAATAGACAAGGCCTATGCTTCTGATCGGGGAATAGCCTGCTATATTCAGGCAGAGTCGGTGGTGGTAGGAGTGGCTTAATCCTGTAATGTATCCAAGCAAGCGAGCGGGTTTGTCTCTATCTCTCTCTTGATTGCGAGCTGTGCCAGCTGGCCTTGCGCTGATGAGGTACTATTTACAATATGCTGGACTTTCGACAGCCTAGTTATTAAGATGGCTCTGATTTGATTCTATATCTATACACACGTAGTAATTGAATTATAGTTTGTTGTTATAAGTACCTGTTGTTTCATTTTTTAGACCTATACATCACTCTATATAGGAGCAAGTTGACGTGATTAATTTGTCAAATGATCTCTCGAGCATTGCTTCATCAAAAACCGTAAAAAAAGCAGAGGCTTGCCCCAACCATTATTCTCCATGCTATGTAATCATCATGACTGTTACCATTTGGCTGTGGATCAAGTGTTTCCCTTAAGAAAAGATTGAAAGTAGGTATTCACTCATCTTAAAAATCAGCGTAAAGGAAAAAAGTTTCATCATTATATTGGATATCATCCACTGCCCGTCCCTTTATTACAACAAATATATTATCAGGAAAGAGCTCAGTGTGATTATTTAAAATTGTTCGCAGCTCATTTACAAAGAGCAGAAATAACAAGGGTCCAAAAATTGAGCCCAGAGGCACTCACCGTATTATTAATCTTCTACGAATGTAACTGCACCACTCAACCAGCGAGAACCCACTATAAAACAGGAATAACCTTAAGACATTGCCACTAGTGGTACTTCCTCGACTATATAACGTTGATATAACTGTGCAATGACTTGGTAAAACTAGGAAATTTTTTTGTTAACTATTTAAATAATCACTTACCCAATCTTGTAAGTGTTTCCAGTAATGGTCTTGATGTTATCCAAGTGTTCTTGCCACCAGAATGCCCACCGTCCAACCAGTACATATCTTTGATTCGAGACAATATACCCATTGAAGAATGGTCATCAGGGGTAAGAGTCTTCAGATAATGGAACTCGTATAAGAACTGATTAAGAACGACTGTGCCTTTACTGAAACCAATTAATGTTAAGTCATATTTATCTAGTTGTAAGTCTTGTCTCCACCAGAAAGAATCTGCATTAAGGATTGATTCGATTGATTCATTTGACGTACTCTCCGATTTTGGATCACCCTTAAAAAAATAATGAAATTTGTAACTTGTGCTTCTAACAAAAATTATCATAAACAAAATTAATCGTGTATTCTGTAGCCTCTAACTACTGCTGTTGTCTCCTGTTTACAGAAGTCAGTTAATTCTATACATTCACATTTTAAACACCTCTCTATGGTTTGTGGAAACCCTTGGGTAGCAGAAACTTATACATTTTCTCTTTTCTTTTTGAGTATTTTTATTATTGTTGTTATTTGGAACTGCGTAGACCTTTTCACAGGTATAACTCAAAAATATTGCAAATAATTAGTTATCTGAACATTTTTTATGACTTACTGGTTACTTATGGTTGAAAGATTACAAATACCAACTCTGCAAGTCGCTTGGTGAAATTATACATTGATTTCATTTTGAAATATCACAACCAAACAGAAGCGCACTTGATGAGCAAAAGTTTGCCCAAAATGCCGAAATATTTAAATAATTGTTATACTAATGTTTATTATATTCCAAAGAATATCTGTTTCTTTTTGTACTTTTGCTTAAATAAAAGTTTATTTTCTTAAAATTATTTCTCTTTGGAGTACCACAGCAGCCCTGGGAATCAGAATCAAACAATACCAGGGGCATAGTTATTCATGTTATGAGTGCTATATCAAACTTGATAATGACCTGAACGGCCAAAACTGGTCGCTATAATTATGTTATTTATGTATTTTTCTTTAATTACTTAATGAATCTTATATAAGAAGAAAAGCTTTATTTTTAATTCAAATTTGTTTGATTAAAATAAAAATAATCAAAAATATCAATTTGTGTGGTAATACGAAGACATATTCTTTGAACGGATGAAAAAAATTGTTTGATACATTTTTAAACTGATCTTAGTTAAATTTTACTCTAAATTTACAGGAAAAAATAACAAGTATTCTTCCCTAAAAGAATTTTTAAATGTAGACTGCTAAAGCTGCTGTACTACCGATCCATCTCTTTCCTTCCACCTTACCCTGGATGATATGGCATAGCAGATGATACTTGGGTCCTTTGGTTATGTGTCCGAAGTATTCGGCTTTATGTCTTTTTATTATATTCTCTAGTTCTCGCTTGGTGTTCATCATCTTTAGCACCATCTCGAGTGTAGTGAGGGTAACCTATGATATCCTTAGTATTCGGCGATAACACCATAGTTAGAAAGTTTCTAGCTTATTTATTGTTGTTACTTTTAATGTCCTGGTTTCACACCCATAGAGTAGCACTGGCCAAACATAGCACTTCAAGATTCTTTGTTTGAGATTTATGGAGAGACCCCTACTGCTGAGAACAGGCGCCCATGATGTGAAGGAGTTGTGGACTATTGTTATTCACGTTATTATTTCTTCATTTCGTTAGTCTAGCAGCTGAAATATTTAAAATGATCAACGCATTCGATGGAGACACTTTCTAACAAGAGTTGACCTTGGTTTATCTTTCCCCCAACCATCCATTTGGTTTTCCTTTTGTTTATTATAAGGCCTCTATGTTGACTGGCCTCGTGAACCTAGCTTAGAAAGGTTTGCTGGTCATCCAAACTTTCCGTGAGTATTGTAGTATCATCGACATATCTAAAGTTTCTTATTATTTCGCCTCCAACTTTTACTTCTTCCCCACGGTCTGCAAGGGCATCTTTGAATATTTCCTCCAAATATACATTAAAAAATGTTGGTGACAAGGCATACACTGACGTACGTACGTACACTGCGCTCAATTGTAATCTTGTTCGTGTATGCGACTTGAACTTTGACTGTAGCTACTTGGTGGTACTTGATGGTAAGTCATGGTCGAATGCTTTCTCGAAATCGATAAAGCAGATAAACACGTTTTTCCGGAATTCACAGATTTTCTGTAGTAGAAGGCGTATACAGAATAGAGCCTCACGTGCTCCTAATCCAGTTCAGAATCCAAATTGCGCATTTTCCAGCTCGGCTTCGCATCGTTTGTATATGCGATTTACTAGGATTTTTAGAAATATCTTCAGTGTATGGCTCATTAAGCTAATGAAGTCACTACATGTGTTTGTTTTGCTCTTCTTTGGTAGGGTTATAAAGAGTGATACCAACCAATCTTCTAGTATCCTGCCCATAAAGTAGATCTGGTTAAAGAAAGCAGTCAAATGGCTGATGTAATCAAGTATTATACCTATTTTAAAAGAATCTTAAGTATTGGGATAGCTTGTATAATAGGAAACGTGAAAAATATATAAACAATTAATATTATAGTATTCCCAAATTAGTATTAACAAAAATGAGAAATAGGAATAAAAAAAGCTGTAATAAAAAAATAACAAATAGTAGTCAAATTTCGTCCTAATCTTTTTTTAGATAGAAATTTTTCCTTTGCTTAAAACAGTTTAGAATAAACAAATAGTATAAGTGATGATTTAACATACGCAAAGACATTTTGTAAACAAGTTTTAAAACTATGCAATAAATATACAAATGAAATTAGAAATGACTCGAAATTGAAAATTAATGATGTAAAGTCTATAAAGAAGTAAATGTTTCTTTTAAAATATTAACAAAACTATTGTTATGATATCTATTTATTATGTTAATGAAAGAAAAAACATTTTCCAAGAAAAATTTAAAAAAAAATTGTAAAATATTTTCATTTGACTGGTTCATCAGAAGCAAAACATTTTCCTCTGAGATGCTGCTTGAGGTTTTGAATAAAAAAATGTGTGACAGAGCTGGATCAGAGCAATATTGTGGATGTTTTAACTCTATGAGCCCAGAGTGACTGATTGCCTTATGATCCAACAACTGTCGTGTGACAACATACATTTTTGCCAATAGCAGTTTTTCCTCGAAAGCAATTTTAAACTGTATTTGTATAGTATTCCATTTATAGTTGATCTAGAACATATTAGCCTGAGAAACCCTTGCACAGAAGCAGGGGTCAACAGTAGAATTATGAATTTAAAAATAAAATATGCACCGGGTAATGATGAAATATAAACTGAAATAAAAAGCACTCAGAATGAATTGCTGCCAATATTAATTAAAGTATTAAATAATATGTTCTGTATTGGTAACTTCCGAAATATTTTACAAGTGGCAAAATTATTTACTTGTTTTAAAAAGAGCAGTAGAAATGAGATAAAGAATTATCGACCAATATCCCTACTGAACACTTTCAGCAAAATAGCTGAGAAGGATAAAAACTAGAATAGATAGTTACTTTTATAGAGAATAGCATACAGTTTGATCCTAATCAATACAGGTACGAAGAAGAAAATAATATCCAAGCAGTAATTACTGCTTTAACAGAACATATATTGAAGGAAGTTGACAAGGGAAAATATGCAATTACCATTTTTGTTGATTATGGAGATTTTTTTTGGTAGTGTTATTAAGCACTATTAGATAAATTACAACTAATGGGATTTAGAAGCTTATCACTGAAACTGCTAAGAAGTTATCTGCATAATTTGAATTAAACGCAGTACTTCAATAAAAATTGTTAAAGTGTTTCACAAGAGTCAGTGGTAGGACCTATACTATATTATACATATGCTAATTATAAAATATCGGTCTATGCCGATAAGGATGAAAAAATAATAAAGCATAAAATGAACAAACATTTAAAGTAATTTGAAACATGGTCAATAAATACTAACTTACAAGTAAATCAAGACAAATAGTATACATGGTCTTCAAACATAGAAATAAATGGAATATAGAGATAAATCTTCGGAAGGATAATGGAGAAAGACTGAACGAAGTTGGTGAAATGAAATATTTGGGAATGGGGATCGTATGGAAACTGAACTGAAAAAGGCGCTTGCAAAATAAAGAAGATATAATTATAGGATTGGTAGGAGAGCTATGAATATGTGGAATCAACCCTAGCCCGAATACTAAAAGACTTGCATATTATGCATTTGTTGAATCTCAATTTACAGACCTTATTACCACATGGGATTGATTGTGCTTCTGAAGGGGCATTAATAAAATACCATACATTGAACTATACAAAGAATGGAAACTACTTAATACTGGTATTTAGAATAAAACATAATCATCAAAAATTAAATAATAGCTTAATTTTTAATAGTAAAGTGCATGAACATTAAACAAAAACACGGGTTAATATAGATAGCTATCAGTATACTTCCAGTGGTAGGAATTTAATATATTAATAACTATAATCTATATAAGAAACATACTGCAATGTTAATTGTGCAATATCATTAATTTTGTTATTGTTTTTTTAAAGTATGTGTGTATACATTTAGAACTGATTTTACTTTAAGCTTAACATGTAATTTTATTTAAGCACTGTCTGCAAAGATAGAGAACGTCATCAACCATTTTGTTATTGATATGTATCTCATTTGAAAATTTAAATTACAAAATTTATATCTGCATTAATATTTTATGCAGTCACTAACTGCTGCATTACCTTTTGTGTTTCAATTTTTGTAGCTCTGCTATTTTAAGTTGTTGAATTTGTTGTTATCAATATAGTTTAGTGGTTTAGTTTTGCTTGTTTGCCCTGAATTTATTTGTTTTTTAAAACAAAATACTTGAATATTGGGAAATTAGTGTGATTTGGATAGTTTCCTTCATTTTAGTTTTAATGTGTATTATATTGCTAGGTTTTAAAGATGTACTATCCGTTTTCCTCTCACTTATAATTCCATGTTTTATCATTTATATTTTATTATTGGTTAAGATAAACTACCACCAAACCACCTTACTTTATGACATTACCAACAACCGTTACTATACGAAAATGTTTTGATATCAACTGTCTGAATCACTACCAATACCCTTTACTATAAGAATATCATTTTAAAACAATTTTTGGTGCGGGCGTAATATTTGCTATAATAGTTGTCTCCACAAAGTTACTGTTTTTTGTTTATTTTTTGTACAATAAAAATCATTAAAGATGGAAATAATCAAAAGAAAGTAGAAATAAAAGAGCTTCTCACAGAAGAAGGATAAAGAATAGAGAATGAACAAGAAATAGCTGAAATGATAAACCAGTAGTACACAGACATAGGTCCACTACTTGCAGAAAACATACAAGGGGAAAGGCTTCAAACAAACGAAATAAAAAAGTATTATGTCAACACAACAATGTACCTACGCCCAAAAAATATACCAGTAATCAAAGAAATAATCAACAACATCAAAACTAATGCCTCACCAGGTTATGATGGAATCAAGTCGACCCAAATCAAAAATGTATCAGATACAATTGCCCCAAAAATAGCCGAATTGCTGAATAAGCACCTTTCCAGACGAACTGAAGATAGCATGAATAACACCTATATACAAAGATGAAAGAAGGAATTAAGTCAGCAATTACCAGCCCATAGCAAATATAACTATACTCAGCAAGATTTTTGAAAAAGTCATACAAAAGAGTTTAGTCTCATACATAGAAAACATCAAATTACTAACAATCTCAACACGGTTTCCAAGAGGGAAAGGGCACGTTTCCAGCAATGACAAACCTAATTAACTACCTTCAATTGAACATGGATAATGGAAACTGTGTCACAGGCATAATATTAGATTTTAAAAAAGCATTTAACACAGTGCAGAACAACACTCTTGTTAATAAATTAAATGACATAGAAATAAATGCCAATGTGCTAGGAATCCTGAATAGCTACCTAAAAAACCGTAAGCAATTTACTATGATAAACTGCAAAACTAGTACAAGAATATCCATCAAATATGGAGTACTCCAGAGCTCAATGATGTGCTTGTACTTATACATCATATACATTAATAACCTAACACTGTATAAATTACATGGAAAAATGCTGTTGTATGCGGACGACTTTTTTTATAAAAACAAGGATCACTATGAAACACAAAGGACGACATAGCCCTTATACTTAAGTGGACAAACACAAACTTATTAACACTGAATGCAGACAAGTTTAATACAACATTAATATCAATCACGGATAGTTGAAAGTTGTAAAAACAGTAAACAGTAAAATAAAACTTGACCTGGAAGCAACATATCCATGAACATAAATACATAGTGTCCTCTTACATCTGTTTGGCACATAAAATGAAAGACTGCCTACCAAAAAAGTATACAAAAATGGTGTATTAAACCTATGCGAAGACAAAAATCACATACATGATCCCATTCTGGGGTACTGCAAGCACATCTGTAATAAATATTCTCCAAAGACATCAAAACAAACTTTTAAAGAGTATATACAACCTAAATTATTATACCTCAACTTTAGGACTCTATTAAAACAAATGAAAATCGCAGAATTAACTGAGTATGAAACTTAATAAGATAATAAGAAAAATAGAATCAGGAGATGCAGGTGATAGTGACATGAAAATACAAAAAAAAAAACATAGACGTATATCGACATTACATAAGAACTGCAGGAAACATATACACGGGCAGAGTAAGTACCACGATTGGAGAAAAACTAATTTCGTACCAGGGTGTGCGAATGTACAATTATCTACTGCAAAGCATAAGAGAATCAAGTGCAAGGTTTAATGTGTTGCTGAAAGACTATATAATACAACAAAGACTGTTCATTAATTGAAATACCTATATAAGTTAACCATTATACAGGTATGGCTCATAGGGGTTTTTGTGTGTTATTATATTAAATAAAATTGCGGGCTTTTAAAATTTTTCTGAATACTACGTTCGACACGAGTGCTATAGATTCGCCATCCCTACATATATTTGATTAACAAAACTGTTTTAGCATCCTAGAAAACTGTTGCCTATAGTTTTTTTTTTTTTAATAAAAACTGTGTTTTGGCCTTTTTATGTGTAGTGGAGAGCCCTTAGTTTAGGTACAAATTTTTATGACAAATTCTTTTTCAACACTTTTTTCATGTTGAACTCACCATGCAAAATTTTAAAACACTAGTTTTATCATATAGGCATAACTTGAAATATATACTTCTATATTTCACATCTGCACATCATCAGAAAATACAAAATGTTCTTAAAAATTAAGTAGTAATAAATAATTTATTGTAACGGTTCAAATGATGTGCTGAGTTGGACCGAACAACTGGCTGCCAGGACAACTGCTGTGACAACATTTTGAAATAATTACGTATCTGTTACTATTTTTACACACTTTATTTAACATGCAATTATATTTGTCAATTTCTTACTCACTTAATTTAACATGCATCTCTGAAGCTAACTGTAGCAAATCTCTTTTTTGAAAAAATCTATTGACATTTCTGGCCTATATACAACATTGAAAATTAATTTTATTTTATATATATTTTTTAATAACTTACCTCTGAAACCTCAGTTGAATTTGAAATGTTTGCGCAATTCTTTATTTCCCACGTTGTCATGGCTACGATTCTTGCTGAAGCATTTTGCAACAACTTTTCCAAATGTTGTAGAGAGAAATGCATAGGAGTATGGTCAGGTGCGCCACAGTTGTTGCAAGGAACAAAGTTTTTAAAACAACTGAAGGTTTTGTATTCTATCCTGAAAAATAATTTTTTTTTTAACAATTGATCTATTTTCATTTTCAAAATAGTTCTGCGGAATTTAAACGATGAGCTAACCAAAGCCATGACAATCTGAAAAATAAGACTGCCAACTAATGTGAGAGACATGATCTACATACTTCCTTAGAACCAACTGCCAAAAAATAATGTATGTGGTGAAACAACGGAAATACAAATAGACGCAATGAATTAATAATCATAAACAAGTCATTTTCACTTAAATTAGCTCCTAGAATTTAAAGAAGATAAGCTCAAGTAGTGCTAGAGCATGGTGATCCAAGAAATGTATATTTATTTTTATGTTTACATATTTCGATGAAACTTTAATACACCCAGTGCAAAGTTAGATAGATTTGTTATTTTGGATTGTAGAAAATTGGGGAATATACAGAGTGGTTAGTATAAACTTGAGCATATGAGATTTTTATTTGTGAATGAATTATTTATAATTATTTCCAAAACTAGGTACACAAACAATGAATTGTGCAAACTCAAGTTAAGCATATAAAGAGTGAACAAAAAAATGAATTAAAATTGATTAAAACAATGTTGCCACCAATGCAAAGTTCAATATATTCTGTTTTTTTTTATTAGTTATCATATTAACATCCTAGATTCGATGATTGTTCATGATTCAGCCTTTATATTCTAGCCTATCTCTGCAGAAGACCATATTCTGGTTTTAATTATTCAAGATAATTTATAAACTAATATATGCAGTTTAAAAGTTTTTAAAAATGAGACGGAGTAGGTATTATAAAAGTTCACAAGATAAATGATGTCACAGTTTTGAAGTCACGTATCTTTTAACTTACTAAACTCTTTAATTATGAATATTCAAAGTAAATAATTTACCATGCCTCATTGTTAATGACCAATTAATTAATAATGTAGAAACAAAATAAATGTAATGTATATAACTACAGAAATCTTACCTGGCAGGTCGCACTACAATAGTATGAGAGTCTGGAAAGCTAGCATTTATAACACATGCTGTATTTTCTAAATTCCACTTGGTATAATTTTTGCTATCTCTATGACTCTGCATGTTTTCCACAAAGTCCTATGTAAACAATAATAATAAAATTAGTGATTTTTTTAGCACAAATGAAAAATTACATTTCTAAATAACTTTTCCATTACAAATTTCATAGGAGTTAGCCATTAGTCACAAAGAGGATAAAACCATTCATAACTAAATAATTTTTTTCTTATTACAACAAAAAATTCGGAAATTTTTGAATACGGAATTTGCATGATGGGTAATATTAAACAAAATTTTGTTTTAATTCTCTGTAGGTACTATTATAAAATTATTTTATAAAAACTAAATTCATAAATTTTATATACAAAGTGAGTCAGTAAAATTGTGTCCTTCGTTGGCCACTAAACAACTGATTTTTTCTTACAACTCAAAATACAAATGTTTTAACACGTTAGAGTTTGAATCTGTTAACACCAATTCTTGTATTTTAAATGGAATACTACAATTATTATTATATTTTTAGATCTATTTCCTTCATAAATAAAAAGTAAATCATATACCCAAAATCAACCGTTTTTCAGTCACATATATTGAATTTTATATGTATAATATTTTATAAATAATTAATAGCATAAAATAAGCACGAAATAAATATGGATACAAAAGAGCTGCTCGTATACAAAAATTAAAAATCTTGCAAATTCTCTAAATAACAACATTTTTTATACTAGATCTTTCTGAATGGATGTTGTCTTGTTGATTTAGATCAAAGACGCACAGATTGCGGCCCAAGGGCCCATGTGCTTCTTTGTTGATCTGTTTGTCTCACCATGTGTTATTTTAACAAGATCTTTCAAACTCTAAAATAATTACACATGCAGAAATGTATATATGGAGGATAGTTCTGAAAAGAGCAGTTGTTATTTTATCATTGTTTAAACCAAGATAATATTTTTAAAACAATATGATAAACACAAACTGAAGAACGCATGGGGCAAACAGCTGATGTACGACGCCAATGGCCAAATAACACACCTAATTTTAGCTTGCAACTTGGACTCGACTGAGCGAGTTTCGGAATTGTGCGCATAATGACGTATGTGTAGTTCTCTAATTACATAGACTCTACTTCCATGGATCCGACTGATACCATTCGGTCGTCAATGCGTGTGACAATTGCCTAGTTTTATGTTGCAACTTGTTATTTGTTGGTGTGTTTGAATTATTAATGATAATCATAAAAGGAATAATTGTTATTTAACTTATTTTGGACAACCATCACTGTTTATCATATTTTGTTGTAATTTGGTTTGATAGAAAATAAGCCAGGGATCCACTGCGATGCGAATAGAAACGGTTTAATTTCTTAATTAATATAGTATAGTTTATAAAATATTACTTTTACTAGGTTAGTTAGCGTGTCTAATTTTTGTAAGCGGGTTTAATTGATGAAAGGTGAATGGAAAAGCGTAAAAATGTTTACTGTAGGTTATTTTTTAAGATTTCATCACAAGTAAAAGTAATATATACATATGCATATTTAAAAATCAAGAACAGCAAACCCTCTAACTTATATCAACAGAACATTTTATATTTATGAATAGCTTTGACTGAAATCTAACAGAATTTTTCTGTTTTCATAGATGTGGTTGCCTTTTTGAACAAGGTGGACATTTTACAATGGATAAAGCAGAAAAATATTTTTTTGTAGTCGTTTAATAATATCGTCTGCTTGATTTGAAAAAATTGCTATAGCCAGTCCAAAAAAGTACAACATAAGAAGACACTATGAAAGTCAGCATTCTATATTTTCGAAACTAACCGATGCGCTAAGTAAACAAAAAATTTCATCTTTGAAATGAGAATTGGCAGGTCAGAAAAGGGATGTTTACAAAATCTGTTCAAGATGCAGAAATTGCAACAGAAATAAGTTTAGAAATATCCCGCCTTATAGCAAAAACCCATTTACCATTACCATTTGCAGACAGAGATTCTGCTAAAGGTTATTTAGAGATGATTGTAAAAAAGATTTGCCCAGAAATAACCAAAAATGATGAGAAAATTCAAATAAACCGGATGACTGTACAAAGAAGAATTACTGCAATGTCATTGGATATAAAGGATCGATTAACATCACTTCTACAGCCTAGTTGTTAACATATGCAAGTAGGATAATGCACGAGGTCGAAGTAAGTGAGGAGCTGGTTAAAATGTGTTCACTATCACAAGTAAGGTAGTGACATGCTCATGGGGCTTTTGGAACAATGTCCCAAAATTAATTTAGTTCAGATAAATTATCAAGTATTATGAATGAAGGAGTTCCCTCCATGATAGAAGCTAAATCTGGATTAGTAACATTATTGAAACAGTATTTGGGAAATCACGGCCTTAGTACAATTTCACTGAATAATCCACCACGAGAACTTGATCTGTAAGAAACTAGGGCTCAAACATGTTATGAAAGTTGTGAGATCAACAATTAATTTTATAAAATTTTTTGGAGACATTAAAAACGAATACAGTGACAATGTTTTATGAGATACCTATGCTTCGGTCGAACATTAAAGCGGTTTTTAAACGTAATTGATGAAATTGAAATTTTCATGACTAAAAAAAACAAACGTTCCTGAAATCAAATGTCTGTATTGATTGTGACTTAGCATTTCTGGTTGATATTACAAACCATTTAAATACACGACTTTAGGGCAAGAATCAGTTGATTTCTTAATTTTACATTTTTCTTTTTAATGCAAGTTAAATCTATTGCAAACCCATTTAAAGTCAGGTAATTACGTCCATTTTCCCAATTACTGGCAAGTTTATAAAAATACCAACTTTAAGTCTGTATGTTCTGAAAAGATTGAAATATCTTCCTTCAAGGGTCGTTTTTTATGTTAAAAAAGTATAACCGCTGGGAAAAGTAGAATATATTTTAAATTAAACATTATTTTTATATTTATCGCACCATATACCGCCATCCGTTCGAAGATTTAGTAACTTAAATCGCGTAGTTCCTTTTTTGTTAGTACCTAGATGGAGTGGATTTCCTGTATCCGTGACGCAAAGAATCCAAAGGACAGTACCGAACTAGCCATTTTGAGTCCCATATTATATCAGACAGAGTAGTATCGTATCGTATATCAATTACTTATCAATTTATTTTGAATAAACTAGAAAATGAGTCAATAATTGTAACACGTTTGAAAAAAATGTTCAATTTTTGACTGTATAAATCATGCTGCATTTGCTATAGCTGAAATAAGACCAAACTTTAAATGCTTACTGGAAAGCAACTTGGCCTGGATGTGTTGCAAACAATGCAAAAAATGAATAATCGACAGTATTAACTGAAATTATTACTTTGATACTTTTAACCTTAAGTGCCTTAAGTGATGATGATATTATTGGTATAATATTAGATACCGTCGACGATACAAATAACAATAGTGAAGTGGAAGAAGAACTCCTCACTGCAAATATAATTCCAGAAGCTCTTCAACTTTGTAGTAAATTAGAATATCATTTTCTTGTTAAAGACACAAATTCTGAACGAGCCTTAAAATTCTAACATGAGCTAAGGAATTGTATCTATGGATTATATTGTCAGAGCAAACAAAATAAATACATCCTCTTAATTTTTTTATGCGTTCTTATTCTCTTGAATTTTCATATACCTTTTTTATGCTACTTTTGGTTTATTTTAACTAATTGCTTTGGTTTTATGCAGTTTTATAAAATTATAGAACGTATCCATAATTTTACAACATAAGTTATATCTTTTTTTGTGCGATGTGGTTTTCTGTGGAACGTATCAACGTCATAAATAAAGTCTTATTCACATTCCACACATATGCAGATAACGTGGCGATTCAAAATTGTTTACATAACACACGTGGTTAATAAATTTTTTATAAAAAAATACAAATTTAGTCGTCATTACATATTACGACAATAAACTAAAAACAAGATTAAAATACGACGATCTAGTAGATGGCGACAACTCAAAAGAAAAATAATCACCACTTATCACAGCAACAGCTAAATATGATTATCAGTAGGTATATTTAGTGGGGTTAAATGGGGTAGTGCATGCGTTCCACAGGGCAATCGTACAGCAAGAGATTGAAACTTAATCTCTCATGCTTGCTCTTTTGGCTCACCTCACGATGCCTCTTAGAAACCTGAGCGACCTTACCCGAGATGCGGTAACCAATACGGATAGAAGGCAAGGTTAGGGCTAACGGGAGTGGGAGAAATTGCCCTCAGAAAAGGGTGTTGAGCGTGAGGGTAACGGCCTTACCTTGTCAAACAAAAAACTTTTCCAACGCAAACTGCATGTCTCGCAATAGACCGCAAGGAAACAAGGATATGAGAATGAAACTTCGAATTGGAATCTTGAATATCCGCTTTATTCTCTAACCAGGTAAGATGCAGGAATTTGCAGAGGAGGAATTAGAGATATTTAGGATGTATATCACTGTGCTGCATAAACTAAGATGGCAAGGAGAAGGAAGAATATACAAGTAATCGTACTCGCCCCTATACAGTGGTATCCCCGATTTTTGGTGGGCAGGAAGATAATACCAGCAATATTGGGATTTGAGGAAATTAACGACAGGCTATACAAGCTGCGAATTGGGGGAAGATTCTTCAATATGACCATAGTGGGTGCCAATTTGTCAAATGAGGAAGCCGGAGAGGAAGATACAGAACGCTTTTTTGGCGAACTAAAACTAGCTTATGACAGCAAGCCAGAACATGTTGCACTTACACTGCTGGGCACCTGCAATACCAAAGACACGATGTACTTGATGTAGAAAGAAGGGCAACTTCCATCCAAGACGTGTGATCATACAGGGGAGCAAATAGTGATACCGATAATTATCTGGACATTAAAACATTGAATAGCCGTAGTAACAGCAGTAAAAGGTAGTGCAAATTGGTGGTGATATATCGAAACATTGAAACAGCAAATTTGCACTGCAAATGATTGAAAACACACTTACAGCAGATCAGAAGGAAACCGTATCGAACAAATGTGGCTGCGGATGAAGGAAGCGATACTGAAGACAACTGAGAGTTTAATAGGAGAGAAAAAGAGAATAAGAAACTAAGACTGGTTCGACGAAGAATGCAGAATTGCAAAAAAAGGAAAGAAATTGAAACTATTACAAACATGAATGACAACAAACACGGCAGATTTCGAAAACTAGAGAAGAATACCTACGAGAGTGAGTAGACTAAACTAAAACAATTCGAGCAGAGCAATGTGTAAAAAAAATTCGAGGAAATTTTACAAAAGCATACGTGAAAAAACAAAGGAATTCTAGCCCATAGTGAGCGCCTGCAGACATACAAATGGCGACATACTAACATAAGATAGAGACATCCTTGGTAAATGAGGAGCTGCTAGTTGCTGAGGTGGGAAATGTAGATCAAGATATCGCCGTGTACCATCTACGGAACCTGAAGAAGTGTTTTCAGTTATTAAAGATCTGAAGAACAGAGTCGCCGTCAACAAGTCCATAAACACCGAATTAATAAAAAAATGTGGCAAAACCCCAGAAGAATGGAAACAATACATCCTATACAAAAAGATAGGGACAAGAAAATATGCAATCATAAGGTATATATATATATAT
>JAWQRN010000611.1:0-27775 GCA_033557685.1 Sperchopsis tessellata
C
Organism: Sperchopsis tessellata; assembly: GCA_033557685.1. NCBI lineage: Eukaryota > Metazoa > Arthropoda > Insecta > Coleoptera > Hydrophilidae > Sperchopsis > Sperchopsis tessellata. The sequence continues at coordinate 2 of JAWQRN010000611.1, forward strand.
AGTTGTGCTACCTTATATTAAAAGAACTACTGACAGAGCTTCGAACATTCTACGGCGATTCAACATATAAACGACATTCTGCACAAACAAGAAAATTTGAAACCTTCTTTGAACTCCAAAGGACACAATCTCTCTAGAAGATTAAGGAGCTTACGAAGTCCCCTGCTACGATTGTAAAAGGACCTAGATCGGACAAACGAATCGTCGCATCTCAACCGTGTGAAGGAACACGAACTAGCAACAAAGAGATTAGAAATATCATCTGCTCTAGCTCAACACACCAGGAATACCGGACACAGAATAAACTTGCAGGACACAAAAACTATTTCGCGTGAAATATACTTGAAACACCGAACATAACGGGAAGCTGTGAAAATTGAAAAACAGCCAAATTGTATGAATTCTAGAGATGAGGGTTTACGCTTACTTTCCACGTGGAAGCCAGTCATTGGTCAACCGAGTTCCAGCCGAAAAAATGCATGACGCCAATAGGACACGCCCCCAAACACAGAATGGACCAATCACAATATATAAATTTATATATAAATTTATATATAAATTTATATATATATATATATATATATATATATATATATATATAGGTATGTATGTATATATTAAAACAACTCGAGTTCTGGCAAGGGGGTGGGGTCGTAGGAAGAAACACTTGCCTCGGGTGTCAAATAGAAATGGCGTGATCGTCTAGTGAAAAATACAGAAGTAGGATCCATAAAGAAATGTTGAGTGTATAGTAACCCTCAAAAACAAACGTGGGCGGAGAAGCAATTTAATTAAATAAAAACAGAAAAAGAAGTTTAAGGGATTTATTGAACCAAAAACTTAGCTGTAACTGTATTTTAATTGATAAGTTATTGAGAAATTCACAGTATAAAATTATACAAACAGCAATTTGTAACGTCCACCACAGGCGTTACATGTATATGAAGATAAACAGAACTTTAAACCCTGTGAAGAATATGGCCTTGAGTTATGATTAGGTACTAATCTACCTGCTGACTTGTAGTTCTAAAAGCTATCGCCTGAAATTAATTAAGACCAAAGTCAAATTGTTAACCTTCGGCATATAATGGACTTGATGGTAAATACGCTTAGGGTAATAAGCTTTTCTCTCTGTACCTGTCTACTCTGCAACCCCGGGAGCTGTTCTAAAACAACTTTGGTTTAACAGAAGACTGGAAATGACGTGAAAGAGTATTTACTAAGATGGACACTAGACAATAATTTATCGCACTAGAAAATTATACAAATTTTAAACTAATAAATTTAACAAAATAAATAATACTAACACAATATACACTTAGACGGGTCAAGCACTGCAAACGAAATCAGAAATATGGACTACCGCCAATAAAATTCTCCCTTTTGACGGGTAAGAGATAAGAATTCGTCGATTTTACCCATCGTTCTGCAATATAGGGGACGAGCCCCATTAAGCGGTTTCAGAATGGCTAGAATGTAATTCGAAAGTTAGATTATTATCGCAGTGATTTCTGAACCAGACAGACAATTGAAGAAAGTATATACAATTGATAAATGCAGGAAAATATTAGTGAAAATCAAACAATGATGAAAGAAAATTATTAAAAATGACGGCCACAGTAAATATCTTCAGGTTTTCCGGGAGATAGCCGTGAATTGGCTTTTGTTTTGGCAGAAGTTTCGTCCATCATTGCAAGGGGCATTATTAAGACCTGTAGTTCTTAAAAGTGCTAATTATAGATTGTCATGTAGCTCCGAAAAGTGCTAGACGTAAGTGCGGACCAACTCTAAAAAGGAATTTAATTTTCAATCTGCTGGACTATACAGAATTCCATGAACATGTGACTAAGTGGACATAAGTCAGACAAAAAGAATGCTCTCCACTCGTTTTAGAGAACACGAAAGGCAAGCTCGTCTCAAACATTTTTATCTATCTCCATTAGCAGAACATAAATTAGAAACAGGCCATGATATTCTCTTTAAGGACATATAAATTCTCGCCAAATCTTCTAACTCCTTTCCCAGACTAATAAGAGAGTCAATTGAAATATATAAGCATATGGGATGTCTCTCGTTTCTTCTTGGAAAAGTATTCTATAGAATAGTGGCACACTACATATCGCTAAGAAATTCACGTATTGTATTAAGAAGGTTTCCTATTGGTGCCCGAGCCCGCTATATATATATATATATATATATATATATATATATATATATATATCGTAATATCGTCGGTAATCTACGAAATTCCATTTATTTCTTGACTAGCACTTGTGAGAGCTACATGTTACTCTATTGTTAGCACTATTTAGAGCTGGTCGGCAGTTACATCTAGCACTGTACAGAGCTGCATGGAAATCTACAATTAGCACTTTTCAGAGCTACATGGAAATCTAAAATTTGCACTTTTAAGAGCTACAGGTCTTGATAATATCCTCTGAAACGGTAGACGAAACGTCGTCAAAAACAAAAGCCAACACACGACTATCTTCCGGAAAACCTGATAATAATGATTAGGTTTAAATAAATTATAAGTAGTATAAATTTAACAAAGAATAACTTAAGAAATTAAAATAGTAACTTTACAAGAAAAATAATAACTATGAAACCGTGACAGGTTTGGTCGTTGATTAATTAAAAGAAAATCATGTGGAGAAAGAAGTAGAAATATACATTGATTAGAGAAAATTCTGTTTAGATGCATAAAGCTCTTCGTTCGAGTCACTTCGTTTTCAATAATTTACATCGGGAAAATAACTATTAGCTATAGAGGATACAAACAGAACCAAATAAGAACTCTGGATTATCTCGATATATGAGCAGCTCTAAGTGTTTATCACTTGCAGAAAATTACCACAAATAAACTACTGCATTAATGACCAAGTCCACATTGTAATTTTATGATTCCTTGTTTCCTGCTGGAGAGATAACCAACTATGACAAAGCGTAGTCTGACGACCAAATGTTACACATCACGTATCCCAAGATTAGACACAGATGACACTACACTAGTCCTAATATTGCCTTGTCCTTCAACGTAAACAACAAAGGGGCGAAGTAAAATACGAATCTGTTTAGAATAACCCTTTTTGAAATTCTCAGCCAAAGAAATGAGCACATCTTGGCAAGATAACTAATTATGACATAGCGTGGTCTGACGACCATACTGTGCATGTATCAAATTCTTAGAATCAATATTAAAACGCATTGCAAAACTTACACCAGTAACTAAAGTCACATGTCGACTGAAGTTTGAACAGAATAAATAAATATTAAATAATTAGGGATGTACATAAATATGTAGAAGAAATATAATAGTTATATATGAATGAAGAGGAATTTTGTAGAAAATAATATTAAAGTGAATGTAAACAATAGATTTGATACAATACTATTTTGCACTTTAATGATAATAGTTTCGAAAAGAACTAAAAGAAAATACACGCGTGTAAAGGCATTACTTAGACAAAATATTAATAAAATATATTATTTGTAAAAGGATTTGTTTCGTAGAATGTATTTTAAACATATTCGCACGAATTTAGTTCCAGAAAAACTAAAAAAGTACTCTTATGTAAATTATTTAGTAGTAAATTAAGAAGTCCGAAAGATTGAAATTAAAATCAAAAATAGTTTATTAAAACTTCTGGAGTTAATACATATAAATCTCGCATCTGTTAGCGAGATGACCTATGTGAATTTTAAAATGCGACTGTATAAATTAGTTTCTACTGTTGCCGTTTTATAGGCGTGAATCACAAAGGAAACAAAGGAAAGATGCATGGGTGCATCATATAATTTTCACGTGATTAGTTACTCTAAACAACAAAGAATAATTTGTTAACCTCGCATTTGTGTAGATAGAAATATTGAAAGCAAAATCTTGCCTGAATAGGACGCGGCAACAGAGTAACATACTAGACCATGCAACGAAGACCTTTTCAACCTACTTTCTTCAAAAGCTTAACCATCGATCATATGCCATACATAAATCGATTCCTAACATTTTATACCTGTTAAATACCGTTTTTTACAATAGCGTACAGATACAGACAATATAATCTATCGCATAGATTACAGAAGTCTACTTAACTTGAATACATCATTTCCTATTAAGACATATACAAATTTCAAAATCTAAATTATTGGTTGGTATAATCAAAATATATGCAAATATATTTAAGATACAAAACAGTTTTAATTAACTAAAAACATCTGCAAATGAAGATAGTAGCTTCGCTGGTAGATAAACAAATTCATGCACATCATTATTTGTAGCAGAACAATTTCTTTTTTGCTCCAGATGGAAATAAAATTAATTTAGTATTTAATTCAAAAAGTCCGTACTTTAGGTGTTGTAAAAGACATTAATATTTTTATTAATAATTTAATAATAAACAATAACATAATATACATAATACAGATTAATTTATATTTCAATAGATAAATAATTAGTGTTATGATCAATCCTAGCTCATATTTCTCTTTGGTATATAATTCTCATAATTTATTATTATTAATTAGTATAGTTGCATATGGCAAGGCTGTGAAACTAGCGCGAATGCGCTTTTTATTCTTCAAAGTAGAATCGCATGACAATACCATTCATGATATAAGTATGTCGTTATGATTAGAATCGTAAATAACAGGTACCCATGCCACAGGTGTCTGGTGATGAACAGAGGCGTCTCTGCGCCGAGCAAAAGTACATCGATGGTGAGCAAGGAATTGGTATTGGAATCTCTTTAACTACTTATGGATCTGTGGCCTACCAACTCAAAGATGCCAACTTAGAGGCATCAGGGACTTTTGATTTCGTCTGCAAAGCATTAAGCATCGTCAATAAAACAGGTAAGCTTTTCATTTACTACAATATACGAGTACTGATTTGCAATGAAAGTAAATTATATATAGATGGCAGCGATATTAATAAAATTACCTGTCCGCCATATTCTACCATTATTCATATGAGCAAATATCAAGTTGCAATTTTCGGCATGTTGTTAAGTTGTGTTTGCAGTTCACTAAAGAAGGCGTTCTCAGCGATTTTTTAAAATGGATAAGAAATTATATTTTTGAAAGGGAAAACGGTACCCAAATCATGGCCATGTTGGACACAATTGTTAGCGAATTTGCATCGGCGTATAAAATCATTGACATACGGGTCTCCGGTGTTAAACGTGGTCGAACAAGCTGTGAAGACTTACATTGCAGTAGAACCCTAAATGAAGAGTCAGCCAAAGAAATGATCTCAAAAGGCATCAAAGTCGTTCTGGCAGACCATAGATTAATAGCTAGAGAAATAGTAAAGATGGTAAACTTATCTGAACGTGTGCAGAAATTCTACCACGAACATTTAGGAGCTTTGCGCGCAATGGGTACCAAGTTTTTCACATTGAACCAAAACCTCGTTCGAATGAATGTTTCATCCTAACTTAAAAATTAACAGTTACAACTACGCCAACTATTTAAAATAGAAAACAATCAAAGATGTCTAGAATGGTCCGACATCAAAATGCTGGTAGGAGACAACCACGTGTTTGTTTACATATTCGTACGTTACCGCACGAATATTTTTAGTTATTAGAAACAACAACCTATGATGCAGACAAATATGTCGGAATTGAAACTATGTGTCAGATGCATTTCTGAGTTCCACTCGTCTTTAGTTTCATTTTTGGCATCTTTTTCTGCATCATAGGTTGTTGTTTGTAATAATTAAAAATATTCGTAGTGCAACGTACGGATATGTAAACAAACACGCGGTTGTGTCCTACTGGCATTTCGATGTCGGGCCATTCTATATAAAATGACAGCGCTGAAGAATAATAAAATTAAAGACGTGAATTACGTCAAACTATTGTAACATCAGACCGAAGAAAGGACAGCATTTGGGAAAGAAAAATGTTCGGTTTCATCAGGATTTGAACACACCATTTCACATATCTGCAGTGGAAATGGTATGAAAACAGGAAATAAGATTATAATTGCTACAAAATATACCTTACTAGCCAGATTTCGCCCCATGCGACTGCCTTTATTCACAAATCTAAAGTAATAGCTAGCAGGATATTGTATAGTTTGGTAAATCGTTCATTATAATTAGTATAATGGCCTTAGAGAAATGTTGGTTTAAGTATCTCTAGATAAGAAGAGATTAGATTGAAATGTAAACATAATTCAACCTGAGTAATCGTTTTTTTTATTTACTTTTATTATGAAACAGTACTATAATTAGTATATAAGAAATCTATTTCACTTATTGATTATTGGCCCTACCATAAAATAATTATATTTCAGGAAAGGTCTACAGAGTATCTTGTTTGTATGTAATTTTTACTTTTTAATTGTAAAATGATATTGTTAATTCAATTTCCTATCTGACCGATGTAACCGAATACGATTTCCTCAAGTTTTACTTAGAAATTTCACAACAGTAAAACCAGATTTATACAGTTTGGGCACACTTTTAATGACAATATATTAATGTTACAATTTTTTAAAATCTCATAAATCAAAGATCAAAGCAAAGCGTAGAAGTAATTATTAAATACAGAAATCATACATTCATAAAAAAATACTGGGACAAGCCGAATTGTAGTGGACTGGTGTTTCTGTCATCGATACTTTATCTGCACTGCTTTCTTAGTAATTAACTGTTCTAGACGTACGATTAATATCTGACTGTATCTGTATTTTCGATCGCGAGTATGCATATTGTGAGAGGTATCGCAATGTTCAATGCTTCAATCGAATATTCATTAAGTTCATTTTATATTAAATCTACACCATATTGCCGTCTTCGCATACATGTTATATTTGTTGTTTCCATGGTTGCACAAGAATGCTTACTTTTATAAATTTGATAAAGCGTCCAAGTAATTACTAAATACAGAAATGAAAAATAGAACAATACAGGAACAAATCGAATGAACAGACCAGTGCTTAGGAAATCTTGATGAGAGAAACCTGTGTCCATTGCACTTCTGTTTGTTCCTATATTTTTTGATGCATGTTTGTTTCAATAATTACTTGAATACTTTCTTTGATATTTTTGGTTTATCAAGATTATAAAAATACACATTTTTGTACGATTAATTAAGCAAGAAATTGTAGTACGAATGCGAAAATAGCAACTACGTTGAGATTAAATATAAAATTAGGGTAATAAAAACTTAATTCCAATATGGAACACTGTGATACCTCTCATAATGTGTATTGTATGTCAGGTAATTATTAACTAGATCAGTGCTGGTGAAATCTTGAGGACATAAAACGAGTGCCCTGTAATTCGGTTTGTTCATATAATTTACGAATAATTACCTGTACGCATTGTTTTCATATTTGATACATCAAATTTCTTAAAATATACCTTCTTGTGCAGCTAAGAAAGCAACAAATTATAATATTATAGTTACTATTTTTTTATTTCTGAAATCCGGTTACACATTTTAATTAAGAAACTAATATTATTTCAACACTTTCCTTACCGATAATCAATTATAACTTAATTGGTCATTTATTTCATACATTAAGCAGGTGTCCTTGTGAGAAATCTCTTTGGGATATGTAGTACACAGAAAATAACCCAACGAGTTATATAAAATTTTTCTAAAGTCTTTCTTTCCCCCTTTAAATTTAAAATCAATTTTTTAAACATGTTTATTTCTCAGTGGATTTTGATAATTTTTGGGAAATTTTGAAAGTAAGAGAAGTTAGTTAGAGACTGTGGTACATTTTTAGATAATAATTCAGGGGATCTCGCACTTAACTCCTCGTAATTTCTAAACCTAAACTATTAAGTTAATCTTAAATATGTCAATGTGATAGAATGAAGATCTACTTTCCTTATAACGACTATAAAACTTAAGTGGATATATTTTAAAATACTTTTGGATCGAAGTTTGAAACCTTTGGCCTTATTAGCTATTATTTTATTGGACCATTACGTGCAACTGCCACCATCGAAATTTACAGCCCATATATCTATATACAAGTTCGTTATGGCCCATAGTACTTTTATAACCTATAAAAAATTCCCTGCTTCCAATGTAAAACATCGATTCATGGTTGCGATAACGATTGTACATATATTAGGTAAAGGACAGCTTCTATTTCATTTGAGCGTTAAATTTAGTTATTATCTATTATTACAGCTATTTATCGTCAGTCAGAAACTGGTTCATTTTTTTTGCATTATGACGAAAGATATCCGAAAGGAAAAGCGGCAAAGCAACAGATAAAATGTAAGGGTAGATGATCAATAAATTAAAATTTTATGGAAAAATCAGTGATTTAGCTGCCAAATAAAATCGTAAGCTTTCTAGAACGACGTGAAAGAAAAATTTGAAAACAGAATTACAGATTAAATTGTAAATATTTTAAAATAATGGAAATCTTTCGACCGTCTTTCGTATAACAAACCTCAGATTTGATGTCTTTGAATATATATTTATTCATTTTACTGCTTTATATTTTCTTTACAGGATGTAATAAATCAGTGTTTCCCAAACGTATTGAGATATTTTGTGCACCCTCCTCTTCTTGCAAAATGCTGCATTTCTCTTTTCTGGCAAATTTAACCGTATTCGCAATAGAACTCGCTTCCGTGATTTTTTTGCATAACATAAATAAATTTCAACAACGTATCCGGTATATACCTATATATATATATACTACGTTTAGAGAAAAGATATTAGACTTTCTCTATTGTTTCATGTTATTATGGTCAATAAAACGGCAGAAATTAGATGTTCTTTTACAATTCACCGACGTTTCGAAGTTTTTGGGCCTCTTTTTCATAGGTCTATAATTAAAATAACATTAAACATCAGACGTTTAAGAGAACACATTATTGAAGGGATAACGATCACCTGCAATGAATAAACTACCATCAATCAAAAAAAAATTTCAATTCAAAACGACTATTCCATACGATATGTTTTCGTTGTAGAATGTCCTCTAAATCATATAATTATATCTCAAAGGGCTTATGAACACTATTAGAAACTTACATATAAAACACTTACATGTTTTCAAACAGATATTTGTAAAGAAATACGCTGTTACGTGGATGAGAAAGGCGCAAAAGCATGATGACTGGAAGAAATTCGGGGAAAACTTCTTCCGGTAGTGGATAAATAATAACCGATTATGATGATTATGATACAGGTATCCAACTAGTTTTTATTTCCTTAATAGCTTTAGTTCTTATGTAGTAAGAAGAAAAGCGTAAATACATTAACTCCGGTTCAGTACTTCGTAATTTTAAATTATTATTAACTATATGGTCTTCCAGTACGTAGACTTCCACGGTCACATGGTTATATCCCGGAAAAAAAATAAACATATATATATATATATATATATATATATATATATATATATATATATACGGTCTCCCTTTGTATGGTAATCATATAAAAATTTCTTACAAAATTCATAGTAAATTTCTACATTATTTTATTTATTTTTTAATTTTCAGTATACTTTTATCAGTATTATTTTTAGAACCTTTAACGTTTCTAAGTAAGGCTTAAAAAGTTACCGTTTTCACTTCAGTGTGTTCAAGATTTTTCATTTTTTACAAATTTTTTAAATTTTTAATTTTACACACAGGCATAACTCTTGAATAAAAATGTATAACAGAATTTTCCTGGAGATATATCATACTACATTTCAAGATAGCATACTCCAAATAATAATGGTGATGGTCTAAGTTCTACATTTATCTGTTTTCTCACAAAATATTATCATTTACCCAACCCTCGGGCCATTATATAGCCTTCCTAATAAATTAGGTTTATTTGAGGTCTTTACTAATTTGATCAAATGTCTCCACATATAGGTTTCAACTTTTTCTACAAGAAAGAAAACACAGAAAACTTTTTCTTCGATAGGTCATATATCCCTTCTAAGTAATTGTTCACCTTCTATGAAAGAAAATTGTCATTTGGTTCCTATATACGCCTATTTATTGACAATTAAATTCTCACAATCTTCCCAAAGATGATTACTTTATTCCTACTCTTTGTACACTCAAACCTTGATGGGTTTAACAACTCATTCTGCTCCTTTAGAGGGCGAATGGCGTAATGTGATATATTACATATTTTTGAGCTATTTGTAACTTGACATTCTGTATTAAATACAACTTTTAAACAAAAGTCTTATTCTTTTAATAAATACATCAACTAGCGATAAATAATAAATATTTTGATTTTCTACTTTTGTCAGGGTACTATATACATTAATTTAATTTTTAATAAAAAGAACTTTAGTTATAATATTATGATTAACGTTCCTGTACCTATCATACAGAATTATTAGCATTGAATCCTTTATGCAAGCCTGCCTCTTCTTTGCGGTGATAAAAATCACATTGGTTTATAAGGCGATTCGTAGCATTTTGATAAGGATCTTATATGTCACAGGTGTTAGACTGATTGGTCGGTAATTTCCTTGGTCCTCTTTGTCACCTTTTTTGTGGATCAGAATAGTTGTTTCTTTGCTCCAAGGTGCTGGGTCACTTTTGTTTCCAAGTATAACGTATTCAGGTTTGGTAGAACTTTTCCACACTTATATGGGTACGTTCGTCTTGATATAGTTTATGGCAAAACTTTAGAGCCATTTCATGGATTTCCTCTTTATTATGAACTCTTTCACCGCTCTCATATATAAGTGTTACTATTTGCTTTTCCCAAACATAAGCCTTTATTACACTTATCTCATATGTTCTTCTATCACGAGAAGTATGGCTTCTTAGTTCGAACATCATCCTTTATTACCTTTTTTATTAATTGTCTTTGACAATTATACATATTCTATCTAGAATTTTAGTGAGATCAAATATTTTGGAATCGAATTTACTACTAGCAGTTCCACCTATGATACAGTTTTTTCTATTATTATATATAATACATTATAGATGTAATTGTATTCTTCTAAATTAGCATATTTCATAAGCTCCCAGACTCAAAACAGTTAAGAACTGTGTAGTCTGTATGAAAGCTTTATGATTAGTGAATATGTAGTTAATGTAATTTCTCGTATTGTTAGGCACTTACCAGGTCCTTCTCGTGAAGTTTTCTTAGGAATCATTGTAATTTCTATATACAAATTCTTTGACTCTGCAAATTCAGCAAGGCTGTTACCTCGTTCATTTCTAAGTTCGAAACCAAATTCTTCAACAATCTGCTCTCCTGGAAGTCTTCTCCTAGTTTTACTTTAAAGTGTCGTAAAACGATCTTAAAATGTGCACTTGAACTCTCAGAAGATTAATCACTTTTTTCATAGAATGTTTAGGCCGTCTCGTCTAAATTTCTTCTTGTTGGGGCATACACTTGCAAAATTTGGCCTGTATATTGCTGAGAGATCTTTATTTCTTATATTGACACTCCGTTGGAAATGCTCTCAAACTTAGTTCTTGAGTCTAGTATGAACCATGAAGCTAACTATTTTTTTCATTGTTAGTGCCACGATAGTATAACATGTATGTACACTTTGCAGTTGAATAATCTTCTATTTCTCATCTGACTTCGCTTAGCCCATGACACGACAGTGAATCTTGCCCAATTAATTTTGCAGACCTTTTACTTTCGCTTTGCTGAATAATATACGGCAGTTGTAATAACGTGCAACACATGTAATAAAGTTTAGAAACTGTTAAGACCTCATGGATTCTTACCACCTTCTGTCTTCTTCAGCTGGCTCCAATAACTACCTTTACTGGGGTCAATTAGACCTACAGAGAATGAGAGCTCTGTTTTATTTTTGGACTGAACCGTTAACTAATAAAGCTGCCTTACTGCCGTTTAATAAGTTTAATATAGACTGATTCCTTATAGAAAAGAAATACCTTCGATAAGCCGCACCTATTTGAGAACATACGCATTCGACAACATATCTGAAGGATATATTCCTATCTGCCACTCGGAAACGCATTCTGTCGGGGAGGCACTATTCCTCTAAAGATATAGGGAATTATAGCTGGTAGCAAGTAAAACTTTTGTTTCTCATCAGGTGGTATCTTAAAGTAGTAACTATGAGTTAAATTTAACACACTCCATGAAGGACAACATAGATTATTATTAAAATTTATAACCTGGCTGCTTCGATAACCAGCTGATAGCAACAACAAAACCGTTAACCCAGAGAGAGAGAGAGAAAGAGTTAAATTAATAATCTTCAGTTGTTATTTTTTCAACTTGATATATTTTTTCTCGTAAAAAATATGCTCAAATACTACCCATTTTGTTTATATATATATATATATATATATATATATACATATATATGTATATATATATAAATATATCAAAATTCCTCCTGGCTGTACAAATATAAGTAATAAAAATTAGACGTAGGCACAACTGGCTTAAAATTGACAAGTACAAAAATATCAGTTTTTCGTATGAGTGAGGTATCCAATGCCAAATATAGCTATTTCGCAGCACCACTGCTCATCAGTATGGCTAAGTAAATTGGACACTACCACAAACATATAGCAAAACTGACACCTATAAAATATAAACAACTTACTATGAATATTTCATATAGCAAGCGCCATTTCAATGTGGCGAGGAGAAATCTTACATTAGGGATATCTAACATTTTATATATATATATGTATATATATATATATATATATATATATATCGAGATGATGCTAATAATATATACATCTCTTCCGAGGAACATCGTTGAAATTGCTGGAAATGAGATATATTCAGTCCTGGGAAAATTGTATTTGTCTTACATTCCCTCTGCCATAAATAATGTCTTAAATTATTATTTATGTATTAGATTTATATTGTCAATTAGTAAATTAACGATAAATTTATAGAAAATTAAGAAGATGAAGAAGCTTATTCCACATCTGCATCAAGTAAATTCAAGTAATATTCACATACTTTGACAATAATTTTGTATACCTAATTGATGACCCTATAGGCTATCGAAAGTTAAAGCATACGAAATAACTGCACAGTTTATTTTTATTAAAGTTTCACAACTTTAGCACTAAACGAATACTGCCTAAGAAATTTGAAACTAAATGTAATAAACTAAATTTGAGGAAATTCATCTACGGCAAAATTTAATACTGAGAGTTTTGTATTAATTTAGATAGTAAACCAATCCTACGTAACAGGCTAACCTATATCTTTATTTTCTAGTTGTTGTGACCGTGGTCCTCGTATGCTTGTCTACGTTGCCTCTCCTCATGCTTATAATGGGTAAGTATAAAGTACATAAGAGTGTAAACTTAGCGTGCTACATGCAACATAACAAACTGCAACTATATTTTACCTTTGTTTAATTTTGGTTAGCATGATATAACAACGCGTCAGGAAATTGCTGTTTTACATTTCAAAGTTACTATCGTGTGTAAAACTGATAAGCAAGAAATTTAATATTACTGGAAAGCAAGTGTGAAGAGGTACATATGAACAGATAATGTACACATATGCTTCAATATTTAAATACGAAAATTTCAAAACTGGAATTCAGTTTTCGACCACGATATAGTGCTTCGAAGAATACCACTTCTTATCAGCGCAACTGCATGCTTTATATCAGTAGAATACTTTTTATGGTAATTTCGGTGTTCAGTAACTTTTGCAATATGATCTATTTCCTTGAATTACGAATAACCTTGTCTCTTATAATAAATAATGTGTGGTATAGTTATATTTATTTTTTTAAATTTACAATGTTTAAAAAAATACTATTGTATTGGAATGATTTTGAATTGAGGAATTATACAAAACAACAAATTTAACAAAATTATGTTTGTATGCTTTCCCATCATTCATTATATCCAATATGGATTGGCCTTTGTTATGTGACAATTAACATATATTGTTATGCCGGTTGTATTCCGGGAGCTGACATGTCATAAATATTCTGGGTATATTGTTTGCAAACAATAGTCAGACGCCAGCGTGTGTTATATCCGGTAATCTTTTTATTAGGTCTACAAAGAGCGAGTGTGTATTATTTTCTCAAATTAACTTGTATAAAAATGTTCCAGTGTTTATGTAAATGTAATATTTTATATAGAGGCATAATTGTTTAACATTTAAATTAGCTTAAAACACTATTTTGTAGCGGTTGAACTTAATGCGGAGTGTTTTTTGTGAACTATTTGTGACTAGCGCATTTTTGTTTGGATACAAAAACTTGTGGTATAATACAGGCAGATTTTGAATTTGCTAATCCAAGACTAAAGTTGTAACAATACTTCGTAACAAATAATACTTTATTAACTAGTTAGAAAATTGTAAAATAAATACATCGAAAAATCATTGGACAGTAAACATTTTGCTGAATGTCTGCAAAGCGCTCTCGAGTGACTAAAATCGGTGCAAACATCGCGTAAAATAATTATTGTATTAATTTATGTACCTATACAATTGCTCAAGTAAAATACCTTTTTTTGAACAAACGCCTGTTATGTGTATTTTAATATTACTTCTATTGAAAACTCCACCTACGAAACACTTGTCCTATAATGAAACTAACAGGAATATAACAGAAAAGGGCTGATATGTCTTAATAATTAATATGTCTACAGCGCATTTTGTTATTGTCTCCCCTACTATTCCTCTTCCCTTCATTACAAACAAAAATATTTGTCTCAAAATGTTACTTGGACTAAAACACGTGCTCGATACTAAAACTGATGAGATTTTGTATTCAAACATTTGTTCTCATGTTTGAAGCAATTACTTAACTCTCATGATGCAATATCAGGCATCAACATTTATTTTTATTGAAGTAATGAAAAGGAAATTGTTCATTGCAGTGCATAGCGGATTCACTGTTATTTGATTATGCGCTAGAGATAAGCTGCTTTTAAAATTATGCACTAGAAAATTCTTGGCTCTATTTTCAAGGACTATGTATATACATTGTAGAATATAATCAAAGTTGTGTTCTATTATAGACCAGACGATTGCACTAAGTCTCACACCTGATGAAATGTGTTTTTTATGTACCGCTTTAATTCATGGTAATGTTACATGATAAAGTGTACCTAAGTTCATAAATTATTCGCAATAATAATGAAAAAGCACAAAATATAAAATGAGAACATTCATCTGAAGGGTATGATTTAGATGCAATTCACTTAAGCTGAAAGCTCATTAATCTTATTTAGATATTTATACCAAGTCATACTCTTCACTAAGAAAAGTGTCCATATATTTAAATATTTGTATAATTTAGCTAACAATTAATATTTCAAATATTGTATTGAAAAAAGGTAGATTTGAAATTAATTTTATTGGTAATTCAATACACATATGGATTAATTACTTTCAAAAAAGTTTAATTGTATTATCCTACTCTACTCTAAAGTCAAATAATTCACTTCCTGCAATACTGAATTTGTCAATTTTTTTAGAAATTTTCCAAGATTAGCTCATATACTGAATAAAGCAGTATTAAAAAGTATATTTTGTCTATATTCTAAAACCAAGGTTTTATATAATACTGTTGTAGAGACTTACAAAATCGTCCATTCTCTTCAAGTTTCAATCCTTTCATAATTTCGAATGAATATTTCGAAGGGATTTTTTATATTTGGGGAATAATATATCAGAAGTTAATCTTTATATAGGTTTTCCGGGAGGTAACCGTGTGATTATATTTTCCGACGTATCGTCCACCGTTGTAGGAGACATGTAGCTCTTAAAAGTGCTAATTATAAATCGGTTTGCCTGGTGATGCAGGTAGCCTTTAGCCTTTACAGCTTTTTCACGGCTCTGATTTTATAACGATGGTTGGGTCGAGGAGGATTTAGCCGTTGTTGATGAGCGGAATCAAAAGCGATGTTGGTCTTCATAGTGTCGTCCGGCTGCAGGCTTCGTGTGTTGTTCGTTAGAAGATGGTGTTTCTTATGGCGTTGTTATTTGCTATAATCTATTTTATTAGTGGAAAGTGTTGGCTAAAATATAATATGGTAAAGTACGGTCAATTATTTGTTTATTATTTGTTTTTTGTTAATTGGTTAGCGTTTAGGTCTGACCCCTCTCAGGGTTAGAGGAGCATCTTCCACTAGTTCAACAACCCAGGGAGGTTTGTTTTTAATTGTGGCCAAGATCGTTATTGTTGGATATCGCTTCTTTTTCTATGGTCTTCTGGGAAGTTGAATTGGCCGGTTGTGTTGATTTCCGTTTATAATTTTCGTTCCTAATTTGGCTAGTAATATGTCACTTCTCTGACACTAAGGAAGAAGACCATACAGCATACCAAGACCGTCGATTCTCTATGCAACAAAGGCCTGTCCATGTTCAATTCCCACTATCCTGTCGAGCCCTCTCACCCTCCACCAGCTCAACATATTCAATGCTCGAAGTTCCAATCATTAAACCACTAAGCTAATTCCTGCCAACACAAGGTTCGATGAGGGATATATAGAGCGCCTCAACGCACTATGGTCTGTCCTACCCCAACCATGTAACTTTCGCACGTTCCTGTCCTCTCCGTCTGACCACAGCCGAATCTCCAAACCTCACTGCCCTCTTAAATTCTACGGCGGCTACAACACCCCCCAGAAACCATTCGAGGGCACTGTATATTTCCTAAAATTCTTCTCTACCTTGCTCCTTAATCTATTCCCCGAATACCATTCCCGAATTCACAAAACTGTCTACTCACTTATCCATGATTTTAATGAAGTTACGGTCACTCCTACCTACAACGGTACCCGTTCAGTCAATGATACTGGGCATAGTCAATGTCCACGGTTTGTCAATCAAAAGACCTCTTATCCACTCCTTACTAAGTGCCAAAAACATATCCGTTCTTTCCATTACCAAAAAACTCATCCCACGTGCTTATCTAAACCTCTCTCGATTTAATTCCTACTGTAAGGACGCCAAACATTACAGAGTTGCACGACTGCTATACGAATTTCTAATTTAGGACCACCACGTCACTTTTCTTATCTCCACATAACTGAATCAGTAGTCAGATTCCAAATCAGAACTGTACTTGTTCTCAGCTACTACTGCCTGAATCTTGAGCTGCTACCAGCAGAACAATTCAAATTTATTGAGGACTCTGCACACACCATCATTATGAGCGATTTTAATGACCGTGATCCCACCCTGGGGGATCGCGTACGTTACCGCAATGGCCATATTCTCGCCAACGGGATCCTTGACCATAGTCTATATCGAGTTAAAAATGACAACCCCACCTTCTTCTCTCATTAAGGTACATCTAACGTCGATCACATGATTATGACTGGAGACGATTCTCAATATTTTAACTACACTGAAGGCTTCTTAGGTCAAAGTGTCACCACCGACTACTTCCCTGTATTGGTCAGATCCACTATCAGAGAACCGTCCTCAGCTCACTCTCCCTCAATCACTATTTGGTACTGGAATAATGCCGGCCTTCCAGCACCATATTGAAACAAGCATTCCATTTTCAACCAATCATGTTTCCGAGGATATTGATCAAAACATTTCAGGTCTCGTCAAAGAAGCGTTAGACGTTTCAATTCCCAACAAAGACATTCCAGCCACCGGCACTCTCCTGCCGGATTATATGATCATCAAAATTCGCTAAAAACGGCGAATTTATCGCCAATTCCTCCGTACAAGAGATCCCGCCGTAACAACAGAATGGAACCGCCAAAATGCCATCATCCGTCGGCAAGTCACTTTCATTAAGAATTATCAGTGTATACCACCTGCTCTAAACTTGACTTCCGCAACGGAAAAAAATCTAGAACAAGCTCAAAATACTCACTGGCCTTAAATAAGCTAATGCCTCTCCTGTGATATTCAACAACATCACATTTTCAACTACTTAAGAAAGTTAACCTTTTCGCAGTCACTCTCGAGGAAGTACATACCATTCCTTACGGTCTCGAGTTCCAAGCCTTCTTCTCAACCTCAACAGACCCATACCTGTTCCCATAGAAGAGACAAGCCCTAGCAACGGGCAAAAACAGTGCTCCTGTTACGGATGGCATCACCAGACTAGCTCTAAAACACCATCCAGATCCCGGCATCATATTTTACCACTCCATAAACACTGCCTGTTTCCGATCTGGCTACTTTTCATCTATTTGGAAAAGAGCCAACACAATCATGATCCCCAAACCTCACAAAAACCCTCGCCTGTCCAACTCCTATAGACCCATGTCCCTATTAGACACCCTTGGAAAATCCTACGAACGCATCCTTACCTATAGACTAGGAACATTTTCCAGTATATATATATATATAACCTTTTCCCTTCCAACAGTAAGGCTTTCATCCTCAACGAAGTACATTTGACGACATCCTACATTTACACATCGACCTGGCCGGCGCCCACAACACTAACCTCCTTTTTCTCGCCATTTTCCCAGACATCTAAAGATCACTGTACTCTGTCTGACATGACGGGCATCTTTTCAAACTTGACTCAATGAAATTCACTACTTTTTATTAACCATCATTAGTAATTACCTAAAAGCCCGAACGCATCACGTGCGCTTCAGTACTTCCCTTTCACTACAATACATCCTATACCTCTCTGACATCTTATCTCCTCAATCTCCCACTCACATAATACATTTTACCGACAACATTCTCATTTGGACATCCCGCGGAACCTCCCAACAAGCCAGCACTTCCCTCAATCTCTATCTCTGCCGCCTTGAGAACTGGATTTTCGTAGTTTACCGACTTATATATATATATATATATATTGTAACGTTATGGATATCCTGCGTCTCGGCAACCAATATAACGGTTTGAAGAACCTGAAGCACGAAGAACCAAGGTAACACTATCCACCTGGTGGAGGTGCTGACTACGTTACCGGATACAACTAATGGACAATTACTCGTGGAGCGAGTTTGTTCTAAACAAATGTGATACGTCTAGTGGCAAATAATTATAATAGGACCCTCGAAGTGTAAATTAGTTGAAATACTATATATATTAAATATATATATTTATAATATACCGTACCACTACAATATACATTATTATATTCCCACTTCTATAACCTTTTACTTATTAATTAAATATGCCCAAGCTGTGATCGTCTAATTCATTGTTTTCCAAAGTGAGCGTTACCGCCCCCCTTCCGGTACACTAGAGTAGTTTAGGAGAGCTTTACTGGCCCCAAGGTTAGAGTATGGCGTTGAGGAGCAAGTGAATAATAATAAGATGCTAACAAATATGGTCGCTAAAATATTATTTAAGTAAACAAGTTGTGAGCTTAACAAATTTGGGAAACTATGGTTTAGTTGTTAATAAACAGAGAACCCTACGTAGTGTAATAAAATTCGTGATGGAGAAGCAGGTGATAGGTGATAGCTTTCGACGCTGAGTTGATGTCAATTAGAGGCTACAAATTTTGTTAGCTTTACAACATATAGCCATTTCAAAAGTTTCTTTGTACGTAATCACCGTTAGGGAGGTAATATCTCCAGCAATCTTAAAATTAAGGATATGATACACATTCTACGTTTAAATGGTAATATTATTGTTTATAGTACATGGGGGAAGAAGTTTGCCATTCTGCACACTATCTTAAGAATGTTGATTATGGCAGCGTTAAAACTTCCACAGATTTTAATGAAGTCTGTTAAGGATACTAACCTATATGTTTTTGTGCTCATCAAGAACATTTTCTGCAGCTGAAATTGTGCTGCTAACCAAGTTTTTTGTAAAAGGTAAAATATTATTTATAATCAAATAATTTAAAAAATGCATAAATAACAAAAATTGAGTTTTTGTTTAAGCTTTTAGAAATTATAATTACATATACCTTCGTATTTTGGGGACCTATTACGACACTATACTCTTGCTTGTAAATTTAGTGAAACAATTCTGGTTTTAATGGTAAGTATTGATAGTGGAGCTATAATTTATATTGAGTATTGTATTGGAGAAAGTTACATGACTGACATTCTCTAGTTTAAATTTATTTATATCTTTAATAGCAACAGTAGCCCGAACAAAATCTTCTGCCAATCCGGTCCTGGCAAGACGATTTTTTTTTTAAATACTTTCATCAGTTTATGTATCAAAATATACATATGCAAGTGGAATATGCTAGACATTGTTTTTGATAACAAAGTTCGTTTTAAATGAACGTAATATTTAATTGGTAAATTATAAAAAAGTCACTAAATTTAAATTTAACGATGTTATATTAGTGTTTTCTGAAGTTACACTTTCGTCGGTTGGCAACGAATTTATCTATTAGTCTGATTCGGTTCGCGTAGAAATATAGTCGCTCCGAAATATTTCGAAAACTGTGTTAAAAAGTTTACGAAACTTCTTTATACGTCGAAACTAAGTGATTCATCATCTTCGTGTAACCATTGTGAGTATAAAAATATGTGCTAATGACTAATTTACAGTAAATTGCGTATTTCAGGAGCATTTGCTATTTTGATATGTCAAAAACCAAAATGGCCGATTATTGATTTTTATCTGACGGATTTTTGATGTTCATTCATCTATTTTATGAAGTCCTCTTTCAAATCTAATTGAACAATATTAAGTTTGAATTTCTGAAAGGTCTCCGCCCTAAAACGGTAGTTTTTATGTGGTTGACAGCTTTCCTGGTACGGTCATTATAAAAAATCAATTTGACAGTTGATGTTGGATTCATATGTAATCTGCCTATTTTATGGTGGTTTTTTATTGACTGACAGTCCTTAATGTAAATTACTACTACAACATTACTTTCCCTATATTTTGTTTTCAAATTTAAAATATAAAATGCTGTGCAGTTTTAAATAGGTTCTTGGCAACCCTATTGTATATTAAGTGGACTATTACCTGTGCTTTGTTCATAAATATATGTTTTACTTAATATTATCTTAAACACAGTTTTCTAAAATTTAGTCGTGTAATACATACATAATACTCTTATTTGTTTTGAACGAATACAATTTTTACTAGGAAAATATACAGTGCTACATTGACAAAGACGTGTTTGGTAATCTTAGTAAATATGCTAGAGATTAGGATCTTAGAAAATGTGCTAGAGATTAGGAGATTACATCTACTGGAGTAGAGTTCTTTAACTTGCACATATTCTCGATCACCCACAATTTAGATAAGCCTCTGTTTTATGTCTTTTTTGCAAGACAGTGTTCAAGTTCACTAACCACCTCATCTGGATTCAAAGCAATCACAGGATTTACAAACTAGCTGCAGAAAAACTAAGATGGCTACATATAAGGAAATATTTTGTATGTTATCAACTTGTGAAAGAAAATACAACAGCAACCTGTTCTTTTCCTAAATTATTCCCATCTGCACTTATTTCAACTTCTTTTCAAAAGTTCCATACCCTCTAAAAAAAAAAACTAGTTCGGCACCGTTGCAAAATATTGTTGAACAGCATCTTTGTCTGCTTTTGTCAGAAGCAAACTGTTTTGCTTTTGACAAATATAAATGAATAAATAAACGTCTGACAGAGGTAAACCAGGGCTATATCTACTAAATTTATTGTCAATAACAAATATTTCCTTAGGCCAATCTTGAAATATCAGATTTTTATCATTTTCATTTGCGCTAATTCTTTGGTTCAGACTTCCAAGACTCGCCTGCGGACTTTGGATTATCTTTAATTGATTGTATGTATTCCTGTTTATTGAGTTGTTTCCTAGAAATACCTACGTAAAATACTTGTCGCCCTTCAATGCAACCAATTTTTTTTTAACAAATTTGTTTTCTGCACAATACTGTTTTTATGTCCAAATCATTATGTAAAATTAAATGTTTGGTACAGTGAATTCTTAGACAATTACAGATATGCAGTACCATATTTTCATCTTTTAGTACTGTCTTCAGTTCAGGCCATCGCAAATTTCACGAATGCTTTTTGACCAGTTTGCCCTCTTTTATAAGGAACTTTATTTACTTTTCATCTGCATAAACTAAGCTAACAACCACATCATTCAATTTTATTGAGAAAATCAGTTCATATCCTATATTTTCTACAGTTTTACCGTCTTTATTTTATCGTAATTGGCTTGAACCCTTAGTCTTCGGGGTTTCTTTGTCAGTAGTACTATCTCTCCTTTCTTTAGACAGTGACCAACACTCTCTGTGTTGTGGTCAAACACTTTCCTATCTTCATCTATGTTAGCTATCGCTTTATGAACGATCCGTTTTAGTAACAATTATCAATAACTTGTTGGCTCTTATATCTCTTCAGTCAATAGTTAATTTAAGTAGTCTTCCTTTGGCTAAGTTAACTTGGCTATTCCTACATCTAATAAGACTTGAAGAAGGGCAAATCATGCTGTGAAAAATGTGAAGTTCAAGCTTAATTTCAATCATTTTATCAACAAAGAAACTCTCACATCTCTTTAAATCCCACAATCTAGTCACAACCTTATCCATGTGCTCTTTCAAACTACCCTTCACAGCACATTCATTCAATTCCTATTCTATTACTACTGGATTTATTTTTATATTATGTGCTGCCACCATCATACATAAGTTTGGGAACCAAAAGATATACTTTGATTTTAAGGTTAAATTTTTGAGCTTACAGAATCAAAATTATCCTTCAATTACCTGATAGCACCCAGAACAGTTGGTTGTTTGCCATGACGAATTAGTTTTCAAATACCAAGACTTTTTTATCTGCATCTACTTTGAAGATCATTTTTTCTGTTACTTAAGACAACCGGTCTATTGTCCGTAGCTTATTCTCACGTAATCCAAGTATTAAATAATCGAGAAGGCAAGAGACTTTGTTGATTACCCTGTTTTATTTCAAACCACAGCTTTTATTTATCATTTTACATGTTTAACTTGCCAAAAAATTACGCTTTCCTTAGGTGAATTTTTTACTGTACATATTTTTTTATATTGCCTGATACTGCAAACTATAAATTTGATCTTTACATTTTCTGCCTGACATAAAACTGTGCTGTACATCTAAAACCTTCTCCTTAGTAATTTTGTGCACTTTTCTCCAATCTCTACTTTCCCAAAGTTAAAATCCAACTTCTTATCCTCCCTCTGTACACAATATAGCCAAACCATAGCAGTCTCTCTACGTAAGAATGTCATTAATTGTGCCATCCACTCTTGCAACTTTTTAAATCTTTAAAGTTCCCATCGCATTCGCAAACTTCTTTTAATGAAAAGTTTGTTTACACAATTTTTAGGTTAAAAAGCAAACATGACAACTGACAATACAAACAAAATTTAAGTAATCATCTTAATAGCGAGGCTGTCACTGAAAGTTAACAACAGACTAAGTATGTAAAGTACCAGCCGAAAGACCAGGATGTGATTTTGGACAAAATATTCTAGGATTAGGAAATTAG
This sequence comes from Sperchopsis tessellata, assembly GCA_033557685.1. Taxonomy (NCBI): domain Eukaryota; kingdom Metazoa; phylum Arthropoda; class Insecta; order Coleoptera; family Hydrophilidae; genus Sperchopsis; species Sperchopsis tessellata. The sequence goes on from JAWQRN010000611.1 coordinate 23,322, forward strand.
AAGAGATGTATAGGGATTCATTGAGATTAAGGTGTGCATTGGACTGGTGACTAAGGAATATCTCAAGGTGTTAAGCAATATTTAGCTTCTGACCTTTAGGATATAAATGTAGTATAAAAGGATTGAAGGAATTAGGTTCGTGATTGCGGAATACAACATGGCTGGCGAAACTAGATCTATCACTCTTATTGGGAATACAATTAAGGATTTCTTTGTATCTTGCGTTAAAGAAACATCTAATCTAACCAACGTAAATGCTATCGCTTCCACAAAATAAGAGAATAAACACCTCTTCTGGTCTACAGTGCTTTTGCTTTTCACCAGCAATTATGAATTGGGAGTGAATGGAAAGATTCCTGAGGTTTTGAGCTAAATCATAAGATTTAACTCTGACAAAAGGAATGGGAACTTGGTATTTGGGATCTGGTTGAGTAATGGGGTAACATGTAAAATGCTTCTTAACCCCTTATGAAAAGTTCTTAATGGCATGCTTACCCTAGTCAGTCCTAGTTCACATGGGCAATTTACAAGATAGTTCTAAGCTCCAAGAAGAAAACATTAGGAAGGGAAATTGAGAACAGCCTGTGGAACATAGAGTTGAAAAATGCTAATATATGATGCATGGTGTGATTGGAGTTCATAGAATTACAATTATCCATATGGGTATTTTTTCTAAACTTAAATTATTTTTACTAATGCTGATAATCGTAAGATCAAGAAAATTCAATCGTCTATTCTCTTCTAATTCAAGGATGAATTTCAATATGTAATGAAAAGCATTGAGAACCTTGAATATTTTTCCACTGCACTAGCATTACCAGAAACAGTGCAAAAGACATCATCCACTTATCTGAACCAAAATCTTCTAGGTTTCACAGGAATGTTACTCAAACTGAGAAGGATTTTTTTTAAATGACTCATGAAAATTTCAGCAAGTAAAGAGATTACCCTCCTTGGAAAATCCTTCTGGCTGTTCATTAAAAATGCCGTTGAACAAGAAGAAATTTTGCTGTAACGCAAGTTTTAAGCAAAGCATTATCAGGAAACCTCCACATCTGAAGTGTCATATCAGAAAGAAGCTCACAAACAAGTGATAGTAGTGATGTGAGTGGGGTAAATACCCAGTGGGAAGGTAAATATATTTTGGGTATTTACCCTTACTAATAGATACCCAAAACTAGGTTTTTATTAAACATAACCTCAAATTTGGATAAGAGTCGAGAAAATGATCAGTATTTTGAAACCAATAGTAGATCTAATAATGAAACTTGTCAAACGTTCCCATGATTTATTCTGAGCTCTTGAAAAACAATTCATGAATTGTTACCCCTTTCCTTCCTACAAAAAACAGAAGAGAGTATTGTGCTGAAGAAAATGAATGATAGAAAAAATTTTGCAATTGGAAAAATACATCTAGCTGCTTCCATGTTAGATCCTTCTACTCTAGATTGCCAATTGACCTCAGAGGAACAATTGATGCACTTCATATGCAATGTCGCCGCCAACATGAAACTACCATTTGGCCAAGTTAGAAGTAAACTGACAGATTACCGAGACAAGGTAGGACTTTGGTCAAAGCGATTTATTTGGAAAGGAGTTAGTGAAGTAAGTCCATTAGCATGGTGGAGAGGATTGCGCGAGACGAATTTATTAGCCGACATCTCCGATCGTAATCTTAGTGCACCAGTTACGTCTTCAGCCACTGAAAGATCATTCAGCACTTTCAATTGGATACATTGTAATAAAATGAAATCAGCTGACAGCAGAGAGCGCAGGTAAAATTACCTACATTTCGCAAAACTGGACTGTAGACTTCAATTTTCTCTATTAAGCATAATAAAAAAAAAACAGATTTGGTTTGAGAAGTTATCTATGTGATGCATTGATATAATCCAGTGTAAAGTATATGACTAAAAGATTCAAATAATAAGATGTAACATTTAAATTATTAATAAATACCCACTTTGGAGGCTATTAAAAGGCAATCAACAACCTTAAAAGATAAACGCAGCAGTTTATAAGAAAATTTGGTGGATTTTGAGAAGTCCATAAAGCCTAGGGAAAGACGGGTTCATAGAGGTGACCTTACATTTTTCAATAAACGGAGTATTACAGTAATGAGATATGACAAATGATAGTATGGAAATATATTAGTCAAATTTTGTGAAAATGATTAAAAAATTTAAAAATGGCAAAGCTGTAGGAGTAGATGGCAGAACTAGTAAAATACGTATATGTGAAAGAGGATTTTTCTAAACTTTGGAGTACACAAAGAACCTTCTGCTTACTAGCTACGCTCTTAAATAACATCTTTATAACAAACAATTTTACATGATATGTGTATTTTACGTTTGCACATGACTTAAAAAACTTTTAAATGCAATTTGCTCTTAATTGACTTTTTTATCAATTTTCCTTGTAATAGTATATATGACATTTCTAGGTATTATTAGAATCAAAGATAAGTGTTGATAAATTGAAAATATACTCAGAATAATTAGTTTTCTAATGATAATTTCAATTTGTGTACTCTTAAATTTTGTCTAAAGAAATATTAAATCACTTTTTTTTGTTTTACAGGTAATGTACTAGGAGTTTTGTTTCAAGTTTGCCCCGGATTTTATCATGAAAATGGTTTTGTCTCAACGGCAGCGAGAAGAGCTGTAAGTATATATTTTTAATAATTAAACTATTTACTAGATGTCAACCTTTCCATTACTGCTCAGCATGCTGGAAAACAACCCACCTCTTAAATACATTAGTTATAATTAAACTTTATTGGAATATACATATATTAAACTTTTACCACTAAAATTTATTTCGTAAAACCAGTAGAACTCGGCACAGAATAGATAAATCCTATGTCAACATGTATTCTCAACATAGCATGTTGAATTGTAAGCTTCGCTCACATAATACACAGTAGACCTAGCCCAACACTCAAAGCGGAGCTCATTTATGTTTAATTCTGAAGTAGCGAACTTCAAGAAATATGCTCTAGTGAAGGCTTGCCTGGTGCTCTGACTAACCTAAAAATTTTCCACCGATGTAAGAGGTCCTTAAGTCCGCTGAGGCTGTTCCACTCTTCTTCGGCCATGCTACGTGTGTAGTACTGTAAGTTAGTTTTAGAAATTGAACAATATCGGCTTGTCATTTTTTGCTTCCACAATGTATATTTATATTGAACTCAGTTTCGTTTTGGGATTTTGTTTTCTAATTTTCTCGACTTGTAATTTTTACACCGAAGTTCTTGTTAAATTGATATTTATTCTGCTTCCCATTGACAGAATGCAGAAGAGTTTGAAGCTTGTATTTCACTACTCCAATGATATCACGAACGCTCAATTTATTGTCCTTCATTTATATCTATTGTTGTTTGTTTATTTAAAGTCGGCCTATTTCCGCTGCTATGGCCAATCCCCGACGCCAGGGATTAGGCGCCCTCACCTGGGAATTTTGCCACATCAAGTGTTCCATTTGGAATTGGGTTCTTTTACGTGCACGTGGTCTTCATTTTACCTACAATACAAGGGACCCACGTTTCTACTTCCCTCCGGGAAGACGAGCACTAGGAAGACTTTTCCCTAATCACAAAAAGCCGACCGCCTCTGGGATTCGAACCATTTATATCTAAATATAAATACTTGACAGTTTTGATATATCACAAAGAACCCCGTAACTACAAGAAATAGATTATGTAATATATATATATATAAATATAATCCTGTTAATTGCGTGGAAAAAAATAAACAAAGCAGCTGCTTGAGAAATTAATATTTGTGATTTTGGACTTGTGATAAAAGATAAAACTTTTTATGCCTGCTGAGTATGGGAAAACCAGAATTATTATTTTCATATATTTACGATCTTTTCAACAACTCTAAGAGCTGGAAATGCTAAGGCATATTAGACAAACCTGGAGTATAAAAATAACTTCTAGTCCTTACATCAGTAAAGGATTGGATCATTGGACTGAAGGTTTTAGATAACCTATACATTTAGGAAAATCACAGTTTCGTGTTGTATAATTTAATATCAAAAAATTATTAAAAACAATTGAAAAATTACTTTGATTCCACCTAAAACGTAGTCTGTAATGTAAATCTAACATGTGATACATTTATCATTTTATGAAAAAAAATTGTGCTATCGTAAAAATTGTAAAGATCATAGTGAACATGGCTAACATGATATTTTTTATAACTTTTACCATAGGGACTGAAGAGAGAAACTCCCAGTTTGTTCATGGGTTTGTAGCTAGTGAAGTGGTAGAATCCGCTTAACATTGCTTTATTAAAGCAAATATGGAGAAACAGGTGATTCTCTACAGTACCCAGATCCCACTTTTACAATTAATTTGCATTACATTTCAAGGTTTGCTTATAATTATGTAGTAATATAGAAGATACCTGTATTTATTTTTGTACTCATATATATATATATATATATATAAA
>JAWQRN010000612.1:0-27773 GCA_033557685.1 Sperchopsis tessellata
TATATATATATATATATTAGTTTCAGTTGATTGTTCCATGCTTCATGGTTATTCAATTATTTACTAATGGTCCTTTAGCACTGTCACTTCACTTACTTGCGACGATCGTTTCATCAGGCTGTTGGTACCTGGCAGCATCCTGAAGTTGCTGGTATATCTTCGTAGGTTATACTTGTTGGTGGGATGTGTATGTTAGTTGGTGAGATGGTTATTCTGTGGAAGAAGTGTATGTTTGCAGTAGTTTTTAAAAAGGATATGTTGAGGTATAATGTCTGGTCATTTAGCATGTTACGTGACCAATTGATGGCTGCATTTTGTTTCGTAAGGCGTATGTTTTTTTTTTATATAAATGAATATACTTTTTTATGCAAGTGTAGTTTCAAGACATCTAGATTTACGCGTAACATAAAAAAAATAATAGTGCGTTATCCCTATATATAGTTTTCTTGACTGACGCTTTTGAGTTTCTGTCACATTTTGACCCAATTTGTTAATTCCTGTCAGAACTGTTCTGGAGAAAAATTAATGAATACGTTTTTGAAGTAATTTCTCTGATTTACTATTTTCTTTGATAAGTTAACCGTCATATTTCATGATCGATTCATTTATGTATAACAATAAATTTTAAAAGAATATACACATATCATAAGCTATGTAAAAATCAAACCATTGATGGTAAACAGTATAATTTTAAAATGTCAAGAATAGCACTTTTTGATTCAGATGGTTAAATCTCTCGATTTGTTAATCGGTGAGTAAATTAACATATAATTTTTGATCTAATAAAATATGATTTAAGTATTCGGACTGCAAAAAAACACTAAATTTCAAATTTTAGATCGTAGTATTGTTTTAGTTTTTAAATAAAGGAAACACATTTTCGGAAGTTTTTCAATTCAATGCGGGGTGCGGCATCTTGGATTTAGAGAATCTGAATGAGATGTATAAAGAGGCGCGCACACATTGTTTTATATTAACTAAACAAATAATAATATATGTTAGGCAACTCTTAATTGTTTTACCAGCGTATCGATAGAAACCAACACGGAAATTGGTACATTTTCCTCGTAAGACGCACTCTTATGAAGCAGATGCATGATCATTGTGCGCTTGAAAATCCGTTATCGAAAATAATTGGATAAAATGTCGGCGTCAGTACAAGCGCGAGCAAACCTATGCATACACCGTCCGCCCTCTCTCAAACGCAGGTAAACGATCTAAATGAACACATATGTACTTCCTTGTAAATAAATAAGTCAAATAGTAAAGATCCAATTAGATGATGATAAGTGTACGTTTTAAAAATTCTCAGAATTTCACGATAATAGTTACTGTGTAAAAAAATAAACAACGATTGGCGTTTATTCAATTTCTAACGAACGAAAAAGGGACGAAATAAAAATTAATATGGTTACGTAACACGTCATAATTTCAAGTACAATATTATAGCATAAGCATTTACCGATACAGTTATTACTGCTATACCATTTATGAGCAGACCATTATTATTTATAAAAAATATTAAATCTGATTTTTCTACGAACACGCGCATTAGCGTCTTGAAAAAGACCCATTTTTTGCGGAATTTTTTCAATATATGTTATCTCGAATATTAAAATTTTAAGGAAAATGCATATTGTGAAGCAGTTGCCTGTGCATGTTATCAATTCGTAAGTGATTTCTGTGGATAGTGGTAAGGTTCGCCATCTAGCGGACGGTAGCTCAACCCACTAGATCGTTTCGGAGGGAAATTTAAATTGTCTGGGATGTTAAACTAAATACAGTTGGCGCCGGTTATATCGTTTAAGTTTGTAAAAGAAATTGGGTTTATGTTATACTTCAATTCTAATAGCGAAATGTCTAGGAATTATTCCCTAAATAATAATATAAATGAACTACAAGAGTACTTCTTAACTTGAAGATGCTCATAAATAAGGACCAATCGTGATCTTTCATATATTAAATATGATGATGATGTTATCTAATGTTGCAGAAGAAATTTCAACTTGATTATATTGATAATAATATATACAAAACTCTATTGTATTATCATAAATTTTAAATGTAGTCAATGAGAAACGTCAAGTGGCATATGTCAGTGATTTCACATACAATTACAAAAAATTCACAGTGATCATCGTTGAATGATGCAGTTCTTTGCAGAATGACTGTAGCATCTGGCAAATAAATCATTGTACAATTAATATATGGCATATGCCTTAATTGATTTCCTTAGTTCAAATTTATTCCGATGTAGCTTATTTCTGCAAGCATCCTATGCAATTTTAAAGGATAGAGATTTGGTGAAGCAGTAATAAATAGCTAGTAAATTCAAAAAATTATTCTCTACTGGAACAGAAGAGCTGAATATTTATAAATATACATTGCAAAGGGTTTTCGAGAAGTCACATATGATAGATAATTACAAAAATGAAAAAGCACAAACCCTAAGAGCACAGACGAACAAAATCAAACAGATAATATGTACAGTTTGACGCTTAAACGAAAATCACACTTCAGCTGACTGTTTCAGATGCATCTGTTTTGTAAAGATTAAGGAAGGCTAACATTTTTAATGAGATTAATTTAATGAAGAAATTTCAGAATTTTAGTTGTTCTCAAAGAATTATTCTCTACTGGAGTGAAACTTGAATAAAACTTTCCAAAAGCAAAATTACCAAAGTAAATTATCATGTTGACCCAAAATTACAAGTCTTTGCAATGTTTCCACATACATAATATTGGCACACTTATGGTTGTAGAGACCCGTATTTGTTCTGGTATTTTCAGAAAATGTTGTTATTTTGCATATAAAGGCATTGTAGCATGTGACCTGAAATAAAGAACATGGATGTAAGATAAAATATTTCCTTATCGATTCGAGAGTAGAACCTTGCGAATCTTGACAGTGAGTGTACAGCCTGGCAGGAAAGAAGTGATGGAACAACAGAGCGTTATTACCTGATTAAAACAAATATATAGACATGACATATTTATTAACCACATACTTTGACACAATTGTGTGTATATGTCGCATAAAAAATACTGCAGCTCAAATAGTGTTCCATCCATTTCCTATTGTTGAGCAAAACATAACTGAACATTCCAAAGTGTTCTCTATCTCTAGTTAATTGTTCAAATATAATTTGTTTTCATTAAATTTCTTATTGTGTGCAACATTATGGCTAAGTGAAAGAAAATTTTAAGACTGCCGATTTAAGTATAATTTTGGTGTCTATTTGTGAAGGCATATATAATGGATGGTAGTAGAGAACACTGATACACCATAAAGCAAAGGCCATTTCATTAATCTGAAGTACAATTTACATATATAAGCAACTATTTTGATGGAGAAAAATATATGAACTGCATAAGAGAACTGCTAAGAATTTTTATAAAATAAGAGAAAAGATATTTGAAGACTGAGAGAAGGAAATGTTGACATTAGGGAGTATACGATAAATTGCCTTAGTTGAAGTGGGGAACATTTGATACATTTGGAGTATTTATCTTAAGCATATCGCCTTCCCATTCTGCTGTTAGAGTTCTTTAATTCTTAGTGTACATTTCTTCCTGTACTTTGTATATGTGGAGACATTGCTTTGTAATGCAATGTAAGAGCATGTATAAAGTTTAAACTTAACCATTTTAATACTCGTTAAAGAAACGTAAATGTCCTGTAATTTCACTCCTCAATCGGACTAGATTATTAAAGACATCCAGGATGGAAAATCAAAAACACTAATTGACGTACGGGGTACCAGGGTGGTATTGGTATTTTAGTATATGCTTATTAGTTTTAATAATGATATTAAAACTCAACTTACCGTAGAATATTGCATATCCGTTGAGTTCAATAACAACAGAGTTTTTGCCTTGTTATACTGAGGTCCAGGATTAGTCTTAACAGTGATCAATTGAATTAGTGATATTTGGCAAGTGTGATTGTGCTATATAGCCTATATAAACTAATTGTAGAATAGGTATATTATTTATGATAAATTATATTTCTGAACCATCATATAGAGCACTATTACCCAAAGATTTTTATCAAGAAGCAAGTCTATTATTTTTTTATATACCTTATCATTACAGGGTACTACAAAAAACATTTCAATTTCATTGCACTGGAAAAGAAAATATGTTTGACAATTTCTATTGTGAACAAAATGAAATAATAGTAACTAATTAATTTAGTTTTTAAAAGGTTAATGCTTCATTAGCCTGGTAATTGTCTAGAACAAACGCATGTTGTTTTCTTTGTTGTGTAACAAACTTTTGCAAATTTAATCTTGAGTTTAATATTGAAATTAAAGGTGCTTATTTCTTTGAAATTTCGATAAAATTTGGCTTCATCTTTATAGTTCATTTCTAAAAATCACATTGAACTCTGAATTGTAGAAATATTTTACTGGTTAAAAAGTTTTCAAGTTGTCGTTGGTGCTAATTGCAGAACCGTTGGGATTTATCTTTCTTTTCCAATTAATGCTTATTGTTTGATTTTAATTAAATATTCAGTTTAAAAATCCAATATTGTTAGAAAATAATTTTTTGTTTTTTAATTTATACTTAAATATATATCAGTTGATTATTTACAACTCACATGATGTGCAGAAATTGCAATTAATATAGTTTACTGTTGAAAATGAATTAAGTTTTAAATGAAAATATTTTTTCTAGGTGCCTTAGACGAATCGAATGGAAGCCCTGGACTGGAAACGAGTTTGCGAATGGACACACACTTATCATCAAAGCAACGCCATCAAATGAGGCACCGTGAACTGTTCCTTTCACGCCAAGTAGAAACACTACCTGCAACACACATCCGCGGAAAGTGTTCAGTGACTTTGTTCAACGAGACAGAATCGCTTGGTGCTTACCTTAACAAGGATGACATGTTCTTTTACTGCTTAGTGTTCGACCCTACGCAAAAGACTCTGCTTGCCGACAAGGGGGAAATTCGTGTCGGCAGTCGTTACCAAAGTGATGTGACTAACCTCCTCAAAGAAGGAGAAAGTGACGGTCGAAACCTTACAGAACTCGAGACTCTAATTTGGACCCCAGAACATAACTTAACAGATAGACAAATTGACCAGTTTTTAGTAGTGTCACGATCAGTGGGGACCTTTGCTCGGGCTTTGGACTGTAGTTCTAGTGTTAAGCAACCTTCGTTACATATGTCAGCAGCGGCTGCAAGTCGAGATGTTACATTGTTTCATGCAATGGACACTTTGCATGAGCACAATTATGATTTGTCAAGTGCGTTGTGTTCTTTAGTACCTTCAAGTGGTCCTGTGCTGTGCAGGGATGAAATGGAAGAGTGGAGTGCTTCTGAGGCCAATTTATTCGAAGAGGCTTTAGATAAGTACGGCAAAGATTTTAATGATATTCGTCAAGATTTTTTACCTTGGAAAACTTTGAAGAATATTATTGAATATTATTACATGTGGAAGACTACAGATCGTTATGTTCAGCAAAAGCGTGTTAAAGCAGTTGAAGCAGAGTCAAAATTGAAGCAAGTCTACATTCCTAACTAGTAAGTACACCTCAGTGTTTTTTTGTCTTTAAGAGTTAATAAGTTTGGTTATTTATTTCAGTAACAAACCTAATAACGCAGTTCTGCACAATAATAACAAAGGTGGGGTTGTGAACGGCAGCAGTAATGGCAGCTCGGATCCAGCAATTTCGTTGGGAGGGAAGGCGTGTGAATCATGTAATGGTATGTATTATATTTATGTATATATCTATTAAATACCTCTTACAGCTTCTTTATTTTATTTACTTACATTATGTTTATTTGTCATACAGTCACAGTTTCAAGTCAATGGTATGCATGGGGTCCATCTCACATGCAATGTCGATTATGCCAAGCTTGCTGGCAATACTGGAAAAGGTATGGTGGATTAAAAGTACCTACGAGATTCGGAGAAGGTGAATTTGACACATCAGGAAAGAAAAAATCCGGCAGTGATATTGATGAAGATCGGATTTCTTCCGCTGTATCTCATAGGCCACATCGCTGCAACATTGGTGGTTGTGGAAAAGAATTTAAGTTAAAAGCACATTTAGGTCGTCACTACGCGACAGCTCACGGTATAGTGGTGCGGTCCGGATCACCGCGGCCAATTATGAAAACACGCACAGCATTTTATCTATGTACGACACCGCTGACGAGAATCTCTAGGCGGTTATGTAGGCATATTATGCGACCTCGGCATGCTGCAAGGGCGCCCTTCTTTGCTATCAACATTCAAGCAGTTAAAACAGAGTGTGCGATACAAATGTCCGGAAAAACATTAGCTGAACTTAAACAATTGTTAGTTTATAGAAAGAAGAATAGGGGTAGTGTAACTAATATAGCTACTAGGCTTGGTAATCCGGGCAGCGTAGTTCCTCAGTGGCTCATACTAACAGACAAAGAAAATCTACCAAAACCAGAACGAGTAGCTTTTCCTAAACCACCCAAAGCTCCGGATGGAAGTCTCCTATATGAAAGAGTTCCTAATAAACCTGAGGCAGAGAAGATTCCGCTCAATAATATGTCTCCTTCTCTTAAACGAAGAGCTTACGATGAAATGAATGGCGTAGATAGTAAGTATTTAAATATTATTTTCTATTATATAAGTTTTTTTAACTTATTTTGTGTATTTTAATTCTAAAAAAAGAGTAGTTTAAGTCAAAATATATGTAATCTTGGGAATTTTCACTTTTTTAACTTTTTATCTCAGTATCTCTTTATAATAGAGTGTATCCTACATATTTTTGGATGTTGTTTGGTGGTTGGAAACAAATCTATAAGTAATACGAAAAAAAAAATGAGCCCTCGTTGTGATCATGTTAGGTCAAATTCCCCTAGCAGAACCAGGCTAGGATTTAATAGAGCTGGACAGTGACAGAATAGTAAGTGATAAGCAGTCTTCATTACATCTATTCCAAAAAGGATCATCAACAATACATATCTTGAAAACATGTTTCTTGATCTAGGTTATTTATGCTTTAAAATCATGGCTCCGGTTATCATAAAAATAAAATTGTAATATCCGATATTAATTTTAATCTCTGTTTATTGGCTTCTATTCTGATTTGGATTGGGATGATGGTAAGTCTTGTAAATGATTTGGTTTAATATGTTTTTTTTTAATTAAAAAATAACATCAAAAAGTTGATGCTTGAGCAGTCTAAAATAACAAAATTAACTGTATCAAAAATAACACTACAAAAAATATAAGAAGCTAAAGCATTTTTGAATTTGATTTGTTGGACGTTTTGGTTTTCTTAAGTCTGCAAAACATTACCATTGAAACAACTAAAACAATTATATTCTGGTTTGTTTACTTTTTGCATTGTTCTAAAATTGAAGTAGATAATTGCGAGATGTATGAAAAAAATAATAGCATAGATAAACGAACAGACGCCAAGCTCTTAAATATACATGTTAAATAATAGTTTAAGTAACCTCAAAAAATGTGTTAACTTATTTCATATCTTAAATTCAAAATTTTAGTTTTGGTCAGAGAAAAATATTTTGGCCATAATCTTTTTCCTGTCGAAATAGGCATATTTTAATTTATATTTGTCAGAAACAAAATAAATTATTTACCTGAGATCATGAACCGATACAATAACTTGTACTGTACTGAATTTGTTTTATGTTCTATGAATTTTAGCAACAAAAATGTCTATGTCAAATATTGTTACTTAGTTGGAATTTTTTTTTTGCATATGCCCAATTTTGTATGTATAAATTTGGTATCTGTTTCTTCATCTGTGGTAATAATTGAGTTTTAAATTATGCATTTGATGTAATAAGTTTCCATGATTATTTTCAGGTGGTACGCTTGGTGGTCCCCCAGCGAAACGACTGAATAAGGATATCGTATCGATGAATCGGCCGACTTCCGAACAATATGCTGCCATGATGGCATCTGGAATTATTCCTGGTCAAGCGCTGCCACGACATATTGCACAAATTAATGGTAAACCTAAGATAGCTCACATGACGAGGACAGGTTCTGGCAGAAAACAGGTGATCAGTTGGATGGACGCCCCCGATGATGTATATTTTAGGGCTACCGATAATAGCAAGTAAGTGAATTGAAATGTTTTACTTCTATCTTTATTCAGTGAATTTTGTAGTTCTCTATGACGGATGTCATGTCATGTGTTAACATTAATCACATTTATAAAAGCTTCATGTCTAAAGAAGATTGAAGCAGTTTTTACATCCGACATATAGTGCAATTTACCATGACCGAGCATTATTATATTATTATTTATAACATTAAGTTCATAGAAAGTGTAATGACTTTATTTATCCCACTTCGTTTGAAGTTGGCTTCTATCAAGTGATTTGCTGAATACGTGTTTGTCTATCACTTAAATATTTCACGAAATTACTGACTAATGGCAACATTTATTGAACTTTATGTCCAAGCTCGTATAATAGCAGTATGTTACTTTTATCCCTGCAAGTGGTTTTTTAGTGACTAATTAATTTAAATCAAAAAGAACCCTACAAAAATGTTCAAAAAATTGTTGATTTTTGAGGCTATGCAGATTCGGAAGTTCAATCCAGCGAGATTTTGGACTTGACTTTACATGACATGGTGTAAGGATATACGTAGTCATAGTTGTGGGTATAAGTCGTTAAAATTTATAATACCACATATTGAGATTGACTTGGAGGTTATTTTGATATTTTCTAGAGATTATTTTGATATTGTTTAAATTTATTCTGCCTATACAGAGTGTTCCTTTTACTTGACATTCTTGAAGTAGCTGTGGTCCTTAAACTTTGAAGAAATCATTTAATATAATGTTTCTTCTAAAATGTTTGCTATTTTAATTGTTTAAATTTAACTGCTTTAGCTACTGTACGATTCTAGAAAATTCCAATTCTGCTAGTGCGTGGCGGTGACTTATGCAGTCAACATTACATAAGTCCATAAAGATCTAAAGATCTTATTCGCCTTTGATGGGTGTGCTATACAGCAACATGAGCATTTGTGCATCATGTATGTTGACTCTTCTGGTTTCTTTTCGTAGCAACCGAAAACACTACAGTTGTGAGGTGTTACCAACGTTTTTTTTTCTTTTTTGCGTAGACAGCAATAATCTATGGGCGCATCCTCTCCATTAGATCATTTGAAATACCTAAGAAAAACTTAATGGCGCACTACATAATATATATTTTAGCTTAGTAAAATGATTTCAAGAAAAAATTACACTACTGCAGAATTTTCTTTAGTAATGAAACAGTTCTGTAGGAAATGATCAAGTAGCAAGTTGTGAAAAATATGGGTTCGTATTATACACGTGAACTTTTCTTTTATCTGAAACTTTTAGTAGTCGAGCTCCTTTTAGGCGTGTAAACTTTTTATTTGGAAAAAAATATAAAAAAAAAGTTGCTGTAGAAATGTGTTTTCAGATTTTGGAAATTCTAAATACTTTTTGACCAAAGCTTTGGTGAAATTTGTCCCCGAATATTTGGCCATTCGGTCAAATTCGCTTCAGTACATCCTTACAATTATTGCATGGTGTATGTGCTTTTCCATTTACTGGACCAATCGTCTAAAAATTATGTGATCAAATACCTTTGATAGCCTGTAGTTTGATAACTTGCTATATTATTTTTTTCCAACTAACCATTAAAAATGTTCACTAACATATACCTCTCTTCCTGCTCAGGAAATTAATATTCTTTCATATTACCAGCATTTTTAAGCTGCTGAATACTCAAATGTACATTGAAAATAATGGATTTAATCTCAGTTTCTCTCTACGTTTGTTACACAACGTGAAAATCTCATGTTGCATAGTCAAGTGGATCTTAGATATAGTCCTCAATTCAATCACTTTAGACTTTGGAAAACGTTCAGGGGGTCAAGTAAAAACACTACTGTCAACAAGCCACTAATCTAAATTAGCCAATGAGAGCGCTCTAATAGCAGAATATCTAAGATGGACTTATCTTTTATGGTATGGCACAGTTTTATAGCAAACACTTCAGACCCTTTACCAGTTCTAACATAAAATCTTTTGACTCTATACACACTTTTTACTGCTATCCCTTTAAGTAGACGTCAAAAACCAGGTGGGGCTTGGGATTTTAAAAGATTTCATCTTGAATTTCTGATACTTTATTCACATTGTATATTTATTAGGTATAATAAAAAGCAATTTCAGTTTGTTTAAATTTTTGTGTTGTGGTGTGGTTGTCTGTATTGTCTTTGCCATCCAAATTTCAGTGTTCACCATCAGGTGTGTTCTTATTGGTTAAGGGGATTTATGCTATGCTTTCGTAGATCCTATATAATAAAAACCCATATCTATGCATATATGCTCAATTAGGGCATCTTCTATATTACCATTTCCATTTCTGATTATCAATGGTGCATCCATTTTCATCATATTCTAAATGCTCTTGTCAAGTCAGTAAAACAAGTATTGGTCTTTTTGGATTAAAACAAAACATCAAGGTTATAAATGAATGATTTTTTTCACAGGCGTATGAGAAGACAGATTTCATCTACGGAACTACGGAGAGCAGCACGCAAACCATGGAGAGCATTGAAATCGAAATTAGAAGATATCCCACCAGTGGTAATTTTGGACTGACCATGAAACCAAGGACGCATCTGTGTTGCGAAAAGTGCTCAGTGTAGCTACACAAACTAAGTCTTAAAATTACGTCACCAGTAACAATATCACAGTGTTATTAGTGCACCAGAAGTTTTCAATTTTTTTCTATATTTATTAATTTTGTATATTTATTATAAGTTCAATTCGGATTTGTTTTTATCTTTTCACAGGAATAACTGAATGTTAAATACATATTTACTGAATGTGCAAGTAACATCAATTTATTCCGTTATTTTTAATTCTTTTTGTACAGTGGAAAAATATATACTTGTTTCAGATTCCAAAGATTAATTGAAGTGTTTTAGCTTTATATTACTGGGAGATGTTGGAAAATAATATTACCTGGTTTGTTTTTCATGTAAATATAGGTACTTCTGAAAAAATTGTACTAATAAAATTATTTTAACTCTGTATGCAGATTTCTTAATTCTCTTTTTCCATAGTGTAAATACGCGTTACGGTAATTTGAGTAATAAAATCCTAAATGCACTTACTAATTCAAACATTTTAATTTACATTGTTGTAGCATAGGACAAATTTCATGGCCAAACTCAGTACCTTGGTTATAATTTTTAGTTTATAACAAATTTGTTGTTAATTTAAAGTTGTGGCAGTTCAAACTCTGTAATATACACATTTCACTAAAAACATATTGTTCTGTGCTGTTCAAGAATAATTATATGATAAAAAGTCTGAGGACATCAAAAAATTCATCTTGAGACTCTTAAATTAGTTTCTTATTTTATCTTTGGAATTCATATTCTATATTTATGTTCAACTAGTTCAGAAGATTATGTTGGCGCACGGGTTTAAGTCAGTGGAATGCTGCACTTAGACTTTCTGTCCAAAAAAGCCCAATTTCATAACTATAGAGCTTTGACCTCATTAGAATTATCTTCCCTAATATTTTATTTCTATACCTATATAATGAATATGGTGATTAATAATAAAGGAATAATATTTAACTCTTCTTGATGGAACCTGTTTTATAAAATTGCAGCGGCATGCACCAAAAAGTAGGTTCAGTTCATATATAGGGAAAATAAAAATAAATAGTCTGTCATTAAAAACCAATCAGATAATTAAAACATAACAGCCTAAAATAATAAATGTTTTTTCATTCTTGGATTAATGAACAATAAAAAAAAATTCTTGGATTAATTGTATCGCTATAAAATCCAGATTTTTTTATTTTAGCGTACATGTTTTAAAATAGTGCATATGGCATATAAGATGTGGTTCAAAATTCAGTAGATACTTTGTAATTTGTGACAGATATTCTGTATTCCATTTTTTTATGAATGACAAAAAAACAAAATTAAGTGGTCATTATTACCATCCACATATTTTATATTTATTCGACCAAATTGAATAATTGGTCCGTTCATTTTACCTTTACTTTTGTTAAATAAAACTTGCTTAATGACTGGTAGAAATTATTTTTAGTGTCCTAAGGATACAATTTTAAAAAATTCGTAGCAGATTTTTTTAATATGAAATGAGCTTTAATTTCTGGGTTAAAATTTGTGAGTTGTGCTTCCTGTAGCCCAAACTAAATTGATGTTCGCTGACAAGGATAAAATTTTATAGGTCTACTTTTAGATCACAAATAGAGTTGTTTGGTTCACAAATCTAGTTCTCTTTCAATGTCTCCAGCTTTGTGTACATATAACTTTATATATGTCAGTCTTTTCGAATTTCTTTTGTTTTCTCAGACCAATCATAGATTCTTTGATTATTATGTCTGGTTTTCTTACTACAAGCAGTTGACATTCTACCAAGATGTGCAACAAATTCGTATCTGTTTGTCATGAAGATTATGATCTGATTCCGTTGGAAATAACTCTACAGGTATAAATAGAAGTGGCGTGTGATCTACCTGTCAGTAGATGTTGAACGTATTATTTTGGATTCAGTATAATGATACAAATGCAACTCGCCCATTTTTGACGCTGTTGCTGGGATATTCATGTACTGGGCTGCTAATTTGTCTCTTTCATCCTGCTGTCCAATCTACATCTTCATAAGGACCTTTCTTTTGTGCTCTTGTTTCTACATGTTTTTCAAATTTTTTTACCCTTAAAATTTGTTTATACTAATTTTTGTTACTTTATTTAATGGGGCACACTAATAGTGGAAATGCCTTGATTTTGTTCTATTGTGTGTATAAATAAATCATCTATTTTACAATTAATGTTACAGTGATATGATCTGTACTTATATTACCTAGAACCTAGAAATATTTATATTTTTATGGATCAATTTTTTAGAATTTTTTTTACATAACTTTGTGTTCAATATTTTGAGATATTATTAAAACTAAAGTGTGACTTATATTCTTTCTAGATGTTTCCCCAAGAGTAAAGCAATCTTTAATTTACTGGTACAAAAGATTTCATAACTACTGTTGAGTGCAGTTTTAGATAAGAACAAACCTTCAATTACATTTATTTTCCAATATTTCCCATAAATTTACTTAACTTATATTTTCCAGAAAACTTAATTTACTATTTTGTAACGTGTGCAAAAATAATGCGAAGTTTTATTTCGATTCCTTTTACTTCAATATTTTTTGTTTACACAACTTTTTATGTAATAATTTTTGTACAGTTTAAACTATTTATAAAATAAAACCGTGACTATTGTTAATTTTCCCGTACACGACCTGTACTCGATTTTTTTTATACCATACTGCATTGTATATAAATGGTTGTTGCATACTTATACATCATGCTGCAACAGAATCACGTGAAAACGTTTAATTTTGTGCTATTCAGGAATAAAAAAATCGCAGGTTCGATTAATTGGTGAAATTCTAGACTTACAGTGTGTATTATAAACATTTATTTTCTGTGTACAATAAAATGTGATTTCTAACTTTTTCGTAGTATGTAATTCATTTGTTGTTATTAAAGTTATTAGAATAGTAATTTTGCAATTTTACATTTTATTTTGTCATCTTATAATTCATACACTTAGGCAATCCCTCAAAAATGATGGACTACTTCATAATGCTGCGGTTTTGAAGATAAGCAATTTTTTGGTGAATTACATATAACAAATGTCATTCCTGATAAATATTCCTTTGACAGAATGAAAATGAAGAATAGACTGAATCTCGTATCAAATTAAGTGGTTGTCTTCAATGTTATTGAAAAGCATTAAAAATCCCTAATAATATTGGGCGTACAAGTGAATTTATTGTGTTGATGAATATTAAACTTTTTCTGGAATTTTGTATTGTGCTTCACTAATAGGACAAATCAATTCCTAAAAATTAAATTTTAACAAATATATTCTACATCGCATATAAGTTAAAGGAATACACTAGATCCTCCGTTTACCTTAGGGCTTCGTTTTACAAAAACATTTTGGTCACAGAATTTATGCAAATGTTAGTTAAGAATCAATGGGTGCAAACGAAGTTAGGCAAGAAAATCTATTTCAAACTTCTATACTAGTCTTTTTAACATCAAATTTTCAATTACATGAAGTAATGCAAATATAAATAATAAGAACAATGGTTTTCAATAAATGAGTTTACATAAAAACTGTAGTACAACCTTGTGTTCTTGAAACCAGTATTTTCGACCAATAGTTGGGCAATGTTTCTAAAGCACGTGCTAATTGTACATTTTTATAGATCTATGTATTCGGTGAGAATACTATGAAAAACAGGTCATGATCTGGTTTTCAATAATTACCATATATGGTCATGAAAACCGGGGTTTTCATTACTGCGCTTTCCGAGACCGGTTTTCTGTCGGATTTTAAAACTGCGATTTCCGTGACCGGTTTTCGGTATCCTTTCAAAACCACGGTTTTTTGTCGGTATTCAATACTGCTGTTTTCATAACCGCAGTTTTCACAACCGGTGTTTCGGTCAGTTTCATAACCAGTATTTGAATTCGACAAATTGGTGATGAAAACCTGTTACCAGAAAAAACCGGTATTCATTGACAGCCCCAATAAAAACACTACATAAAAACATCAACAGTGGTGTGAATTGTATATTAGAAAACCAAACATTCATATATTTAGCGCTAGTTTAACTCCGTAGAAAAAAGATTCATATATCAAGAAATAATTCGCTTGCATGGAGGGTCTAGTGTACCAGATTTAAGAGAAAGAAAAATCAATAAATTTTTGAAATTTAACTAAGTTGTCCCAATTTAGTTATAAAGTTTGACACAGTTTCATATTCTTTGAGTGGGGTGTTCTAACAACACTTATTATTTTAAAGATTCAAAATATTTACCTATAACAAACCATTAAAAGTTGTAAAATGGTTTCATTAATTTAACCTTTATCATACGAATATAAATATATCCTAAAAATTATCCTTTATATGGCTAATGTTGTAATTATGCAACGGTTTGTCATAGGTTCTTCTTGTAGCGAGATACGAGTGTCGCTGTTAACACTTCTAGATTATGTAAACATCAATAATAATGATCGCAAATGCGATTGTATTTTTCTTTTTAATATTTAACAGCCCTGCGAGTTATCTTAATTATATTAACAAAAATGGAAACAAAATCACTTTTTTAACTTTTTTCAAATATCCGTCCTTGGGGATTCGACCTCAGTAGCCAAAATCCTACACCACAACCAACACATACAATGGCATTATAAATTTGTTGATAGGTTTTTATAAAAAATTTCTATATTAATAAAACATTTTTGTAAACAAATAATGGAATAAAGTTCTGAAAGAACTGTTATAATACATGCCTTCCTATAAAGTTTGCCAAAATGAAATTTGTGTAAATGATTATTAGTAATCCATATTATTTAGATACAACCCACCTTAAAGGTGATGTTTTTCACAATCTGCTACAGTCAATGTTGAGTTTGGTGGTAATTTGCATCTGTGTAAGATAACTTAAAAAGTGTCTGCAGGAGTATGTCATGTCAGGAGGGACTAATACTGTCCGCTTTTTGATTTTTCTTTTTGTCTTGGATTAAGAGATGTATGTGTATCTCACTTAAGCTATTCAACTCAATAGTTTATACATAGGTAAAAGACGAAAACTGTTGACTTATAATTTTTTTTAAAATATACACTTTCAAATGAGTCACTGCTTGCACACGAACTATATAAATAAAAGCTGCGCCGACATCGAAGCCAGTATATAAGGAATCGATTATGATGATGGTGAATATAAACAAACACTTGATGTTCATAATGGTAAAGAAATAAACTGGCAGTATTTACATGATCATTAATTTAGAATATTATCTATAATATCTGAAAAATGGTGTCAAAATGTATAGAATAGATTTCACGAGGACTAGATTAACTTTGAAAATTATTCAGTATAGTACTTATAATTGTAGATGTAATAGATGTTAAACTCTCGGATAGTGCAGTAATTTAAGACTTGTCAAAACTTTTTTCAAATAATGCAGAATTAAAAATAACAGGATTAAATATTTACATGCAAACCTGGCCTAAAAAGTGGTTATGAGTAATTATTCATCATTCACAATAACACGCACAAAGTGAGTCTTCAGTATGTCTTAGGCGGGAGTTTTTCTTGAAACTAATTCCGAAATTCTTCCAAATGCAAAATCAGGATAGTAAATATTACAAGTGGTATCTAAAAAGATTTGAAACGAATATGTTTCAGGTATCTAGTTTGATATACATGAATATATTTAATAATACATTCAATAACATCTTTAACAATATTCTCCTCTATAATTTTAAATCCTACAGAAATTCAGGTTAATATTGATATTCTTACATATTGTTTCTCGATTATCATTGTTGCATATGATGTGATTGGATTACTGCAGTGGGAATTTAATCACAGCAAAATATTGAATTTTATTTTTAAATAATTAAGTGACTGTGATAAAATACATAAAGCACCCAGCGAAAAAATTACACAACTAAAAGTTTTAAAATTTGAGAAACATCAACTACTAATGTACAGATTTGAATATGTTATTCTCACATGTTAACGAAAATCGAGATACGATATGCGAGAATGGCATTATCAGTTTAATTATTTCAAATATAATAATAAACATTTTATAGTGTAATGTTTAGATAAATATTAAATTTGCAAGAAAAATTAAGTAGGACGGATGGTTGGTCGAGATGCATGGTATTGTAAGTAATACTAAACAAATACCATAGTAATAAGTTCATCACATCACCACCTTTCCTTCCCAATTTTATGGGCTTTGATTTGGGAAAATAGCTAGTTTTATTATATCCAAAAATAAAGGAACCTGTGTGATCTCGTTAGAAAACAGAAAATTAGTATCACTGATAAAAAATTGAGCTTGTAAAACACAATTTTTCAGTAATGCAGCAATATTTTTAAGGAAGAATTTTGAAATCTTCAGTATTTTGATTGCACAAACAGACGAACATTAGGCATTTCAAAACTCTGAAAGATCACTTGCTATTAAAAAAAACATTGTACGCCTAATGCTTTGAAGATATGTGATGATAAATTTTATATGTTCGTGATGTAAACTTGTAAAAAAAACCTGTAGTTTGGATAAAATTAACATAAATTCTTAAGGTTGTAAAATTGAACATCTAGAGTTAGTATAATTAAGGAGAGAGTTATTTTTTTACAACTGAAGATGGATAGCACTTTTTGGACTTAACAAGAAGTATTGATTGAAGGAAAAAACTGTAAATAGCTTTCAATTCAGTATTGTTGAGGTATTGTGTTTAATTAATTTTTGGAATGGATAATGTTATTAATGTGTAAATGTTACTAACAAGGCATTATGATCTCTGTCAATTGTTATATACTTTTGTATTAATTCAAGTTGTTGTACAAAATAAGAGTGATGTAATCTATAAAAAAACTTTGTATATATAATTATAATTAATTTAAAACAGCTTAGTGTATTTAAGTGGTATTGTACTGGTGACGCGTGTTGTAAATAGTCAAATTTATTTTATGGCAATAAGTTTGTCAAGTGTTATTTACTACTTACATCAGGACTAGTCCGAAGAATGACGATGATTTTCAGTGAAGGAGATGAATCATGTAGATATCATTTATTATTATAAATTAAATAATAATATCATGATCATGATTGAAGTTATTATAAACAGTAGAATAATTTACATTTTTTTCATGAATAAAAAAATAAAGCACCTAGAAATTAATTGTGTTTTATTTCATTTTATCACAAATTACATTTGTCTACTTCGTTCGAGCATATGTAAGCATCATAGATTTCAGTATAAACTGGATGATATAATTCAGTCATGTCTAGAAATGTCAACTTAAGTAAAAAAGGTAATGTGTTTGTTTATATTCACATGGTGTTTCTTTATATTTATTTGCTATTACTTCTATTCGATCTTCTACAGTATTTTTGATAGATGACAACTAACCCTTATGATACACCCAAAAAATTATCCTTGGAAATTTATCAATAATTACAGCACATCTTGGAAACATTCAGTGAAATAAAAGTAACAAATTCATTTATTGACCCAATATACAGGTATCTCAGTAACTGAAGTAGTAGCAAGTAGAAAACTGATGGCATATTCTCAAGTTTATTTTTCAAATTTTATTGGTTCAGACAAAATTTTACTGATGATTTTCGTTATTTGAACTTTCCTAATTTCTATGATATTGGCTTTATTTGAATACACACATTTTTATAATTAGGTCACAAATTTTCAGAATATTAAAAACAGTTGTGTTTTCTTAAATGCAAATCACAGTTGACAATGACTTCATTCAAGAATATTTTTAATTCTATTAGTATATACTTTGATGGATATATTTCTAATAGTTTTTCCGTTAAATCTACATTTATTCCAATTAAAAATTATTGACTTATTTGTATTGAATCAGTTCATTTATAGTATCTGATTTTTTATTCACTTTATTGAATATGAAAACTATAACATTATTGAAGGATATTTAGAAGGTAACAGGATCCTTAAGTCACAGATGAGATATATTTTCGCAAATATCTTATGCAAACATTTTTACTTGAAGGCAAACTGATAAACTATATATCTTTTAACAAACCACAACAAAAATCATGATGTAGATATTATTAATGTTATTGAAAGTGTAACTGCTAATCCCAACATTTCGAGTCGTCAAATTAAACATAAAATTGAGGTTTTTCGTCCCAATGTATTACTCATATTGAGAAAGCACAAATTCAAGCCCTATAAAACTCTAAAGTTAATCATTTGTTATTAGATTATCAAAGGGGGTTAGAGTTTTGTAATTGGTATCTAATCAAAGTGCGTAATAATGACAACTTTTATAGGACTGACAAGGTTTGAGTTTCAATTGATCGAATTTTCAACAGACACAAATAAAACGTCTGATGAAAATCCACATCAGATTCCGGGCCACAGAGTTGTGCAAGCAATGTGTGGGTTTAATGTTTGGTGTGCCTAATTAGATAATCAATTTGTTTATAATAACGGGAAATTTAAATGCAGATAAATATGTAGTGATTTTGGAAAATAATTTAAAAAGACCACCAAGGTCTCCTGACCTCGCTCGTCTAGGCTTTTTTATGGGGATATGTAAAGGGTAAAACATTTAAATAACAGGAATCGATTTTGAAAAAATTTTGAAAATGCTATTGCATGCTCGATGCAGTTTTAGAAGAAGTGAATTCTGCACATTGGATAATTTTGTTATTTTACATTATTTAAGGATTTATTTTAATTGTTATACATAATATATTGTACATTGTATATGTCTCATAGGGAGACCCTATTCTATGGTCACCATGATCATCTGCACTTACCCCATTTAGGTAAGATATTAAAAATTCAGCAAGCGTTTAGGTCAATTACTCTTGAACCATTAATAAATGTATGTGAATGGTTTTGATAGATTTTGAAGAAAATATTTAGAGCAAAAAGGTGGACATTGAGCATGCACTGCAGTAATCTGAAGAGTATAAAGAATTTAATGTTATTCATTCCTTTTATCTAGTTATAAATTATTGAGATTTATTGGTTTTACTAAGAAGTATTTATTTATTTTACAATTATATGTAGGTTTCTTTACTTTAATGGTAACATGTATCTACATTTCCAGTAGAAATTTTAGAATGAAAAAGTTTTTAATGTATATTTTTCAAGTCATAAGTATATTCAATACCACGACTGTTTTATTAAAAATTGGATTTTTGCATAAATAATGATTAATATTTAAATATAATATCGATTTTAGGTATTAATTAATTTTACATATGACAGGGTTAAGAAACAACTGCTTCCTGTTTAAAAAAAAAATTAATTATATATCAGCAAAAAAAAAATAACGTGTAACTGGTATTTTATTTTTTTGTTACTTTATTGTAAATGTATCATATGAAACTCAAATATTTTAGTAATTCATATTTAAACTTACAGTAAATATCTCAAAAACTTTTTACAGTGAATCCTCGCTTTTCCAGACTACTTGGGGGAAGGGGTGCCCATTGAATGCGATTGTCTGTAAAATCAGAATGGCCGAAAATGGTGTCTGTATAAAATTAAAAGTATATTAAATTATAAATCACATATTTTAAGGTATATCGTAGGTGCCTGCTTCCTGTTATTAATGCGTAATGTAATTGAACAATAGGGGATTATTTTTTACGTATGTACATTTATGTTACAGGTTGGTATGAAACTACAACATTTTAAATATTTATTTATAATTAGTAATAAAAATTCTCAACTTTTAGTGTTTGTCACAAGTTTTTTGATGCACTTATTTTTCGTTTTTATTTGTACACCATATTCACTTATAAATTTCTAGCTAGGGAGCTCATCTTGTAGCAATATAATGGTGCAGAGGTTTTGTTCATGATACCATGGCATAAATAGTGTCATGTCTTGTTAAAAATATCAGTAAATTAATAAAAAAATAATCTGTTGATTTAATTATAAGAAAATCTTAGTTAAAACATTTTAAAAGTAATGGGATGTTAATTTTCTCATATAACATAAAGAACGAAAATTTTGTCCATTCAATACAAATTCCGTGAAAACAAAATCGGGAAAATCAAGGGTTTATTGTATTATTAACATTTGGGCACCGCCTAATACAACTTTCACCTAGGCTCTGAATCCCTTTAAGTGATGAAAATATGGTAATAATACAAATTATGGTAAATAGGGAAAATATATTCATACATAAGAGAAAAAACGGATAGAAACGGGAAGTATATTATATTTTAATTTTGGTGGTAAGAGAAAATTGGAAGACCATCAGTAATACAACAGTGAATAGAGAGGACAGAAATATTTAGAGATTATTATTAGTGGAATAAAAATTACAGTGATTAAATAAAAAAAATAACCTGTTAATTTTATTATAAGCAAATCTAGGTTAAAAGTAAATTCTTTCACTAAAAACTCGTAGAACGTTCCCGTTTAAGTCTCTAAGTAGCGAAACAGAGAATTCCAATCACATATGTTCGGTAAGAGCTCAACTCTCGCGGACCAAAAGGATGTGCAAAGTGCCAACGACATGGGACGGTGAACGAGCGTGCATTAGGTAAGCATCTATACTTGCGTATCGATAGCGTCAATTGTTCATATTGGAGTGGCAGCTATTGGGACCAGCTTAGAAAGGCAGATGGTGCTAAGATTCAGTGGTATCTAAACAGTGGCCAAAGATAATTCAATATATGCACACCTACAACTACCGCATATTATCCAGCAGAGCGAAACTAATGGAGCTAGATGAATTGAACAAGATTCACTGGGATAACGTAGGTTTGAGCGAAGTTAGAAGAAAAGGTGAAAAAATTATTCAACTGCAAAGTTGACATATGCTATACTACCATAGCAGTAACAATGGATGAAATAGTGCAGTTAGCTTCATGGTTCACAAGAGACTCAAAAACGTAATTGTCAAGTTGTCAAAGTCACAGAATTAGAGATAAAGATCTCTCGCGATATAAACCCCAAATTCTTACCAAAGTAAATAAGAATTACGTAAGAATTATTTTTTGTTTGTTTTGGTACAACATGTGAAGATAATTATTTTTAAAAATATGAAGGAATACAGATAATACAAGAATTTAAATATTACACCTTACACTAAGTCAGAAATTATAGGCTTGTTCAAAATAGGACAACCTTTTGGTTAAAACACCTTTAATAAATACACTTATGTTAATGACAAATTCGAGTAAGTTCCCAGTCTTCAACTCACAATAATTTGTACTCCTACTCTTCAAATTTACTGCATATATAAAAGTATGGCATTTAATTTGAAAAAACCAAGTATTGCAGAGGAAAATATTTAAAATAAAACAGGTATATTAATTTTTTTTACTTTGATAATATTTTCTAGGTCAATTTGCTGGTTTCAAATGACAACTTATATTTTTTTGTAACGACATCTGAATCTACGTGAAAAACTAAAACAATTTGTCTGAAACATTTTTTTATTTAGTTTTGATAACATTTAAATTTGAATGCAAGATTAACAAAATTTCTGTTTTTTTAAGTATAAATCAATTTTAATGAGTAAATTAATCTAATAATTGTTCAAATACAACAGTATTAAGTAAAACAAAATGTATTGTTATTTAAAAATATTTATTAGTATCAAATATTAAACACATAAAAACTAAAATTAATTATAAATTAAATGTTACACACAACTCAACACTTTACTTATATGTTCATAACCAGTCTTTAATAGATATTGGAAGCTTTTGTTTTCTTGGAGTTCGATTAATTCTGGATCTTCTGTTAATGTATCCAATGGAGGAAGTAGAGTTTGTGGGTCAGCACCTGTAACATAAATACAAAATTATTAAAAATATAATACATTATTAGTGTAAATAGTAGTGATGGGTCGCTCACTAATTGTGTCAGTTTATTTGACTCAGCTCTTCAAGATGTGTTGTTCCGAGTCGTTCGCTCAATTGAATGAAACCAATCATTCCGTTCAAATGAACGACACCTTTCATTTCGTTCAATTGAACGAAGCAAAAGAGTCAAATGGTGTAGCCTGCTACACTCACAGCCTCGCACAATCTATAGTAGAGGGGGTGAGCTACAGACAGGCAAGTGCATATTTCGCTTATTTTGTTTACTTACTTCAGTTTCAGTTTGGTACATATTGTGATACACATAACTTATAAAATAATAGACGGACAAAGTAAAAGAAGGAGCAATATATGGGCTTACTTTACTGATGCTAATAATAATGTAGCTAAATGCAATTTTTGCTCCCAAAAATTGTCATTTAACCACTTAATGTGCTCATGTCGGCTACTTATTGTCAAATTTTTACGTGCTCAAGTAGGACACGGGCGGCCGTTATATTTACTCACCAAATATTATCCTCTCGTTCCCGACGCGGATGAGGTCTTATATTCGCTTAGATACCTTTACATAATTAACTTTCATAAATTACATATATTTTCTATATATATATATATATATGTATATATATATATATATATATATATATGTATATTTAATGAATGAATATAAATATTTTTTTAAAATTAAATTTTTTTAACAAACAAAATTTAAAAAAAAAAAATTCGATAATTTTTTGACCAAAAATTTAAAATTAATTCATACATTAAGTTGTTAAAGGGGGTTTCAATGTTCTACTTAATTTGTTTGCTTCTTATATGTCTCATATAAGAAACAAACACCCGCATAGTATTGAAAGTATTCACACAGGAAATAGCACAATTACGTCAAACCTGTAAATTCAAAATCTTCCCCTTGCCGACACCACTAAAGATAGTTCAGAAGAAGCGATACCTTCAGAGTCAAAAAAGAAGCAGCAAACTTTAGGAAACTGTTTCTTCAAGCCAGTGTCGAGCAAAAAGAAGGAGGACGTAAACAAACTTTTAGTGCAAGCAATAGTTAAAAATTATCTGCTGTTTCAATTAGTAGATGATGTCAATTTTAAAAATCTGTTTACAGCCCTTAATCTAGGGTATTAATTTCTAACAAGGCCCTTTCAAAAGTACTGATTCCACTCTATTACAATACAAGAATCGGTTGTAAATGGTATTAAATTTGCAAATGCAGTTTGTTTAACAACAGATGGCTGGACATCCACATCTAATGAGAGTTATATTTCCGTTAAGGCCCACTACATCAGCACTTTTAGACTGCTAAAAATATACGGATAGTCACACTGTCAAATAGGACGTTATAACTTGCTGGAACTCAACATATAGTTTAAACATTAATATCTATGATTAATACTAGATTTAATAATATAGAAGAAAATCTAATATTTTCCCAGGCTACCCTTCTTGATCCCCGATTTAAACACTATGGGTTTTCTCAAGAAGCCAAACAGAATTTATTAGAATTTACCAATGAAGCAGACATTCAAATTTCTGAGCAGGAAACAAGACCGATACAAGGATCAGATTAAAATACAAAATTATCCTCGAAAATTTGGGATGTCTTCGATAAACAAGTTTCGACAATGGTTAAGAAAAACCCAAGATCGGCAAGTTTATTCGAGGTTGAAAAATAGTTAGAAGCCCCATTACTTCCAAGACTAAGCCATCCTCTTCATTGGTGGAAAGAAAGAAAAATAATATATCCAAGACTCTACCTCCTCCTTAAAAAACAATTATGCATTGTCGGAACGTCTGTGCCAAGTGAAATAATATTTTCGAAGGCAGGACAAACAATCACAGAAAAAAGAAATAGACTAAAAGGTGAAAAAGTTTCAAAAGTATTATTTTTAAATGTTAACATGTAATTTATTCATTCTTTTTTCATAAATGTATTATTTTGTTTTCTTAGATTTGTTTGACTATTGGCCAAGTAAAATAAAGATATAATAAATAAATGTCAAATTTCTCATTTAATTTCCTATGTCTACCAAAACTAAACCGTTTCTACACACTGTATATTCTGTAGGTTCTTTAATTAGTCTAGGTATATTATTGTGTAAATTTTAACTGTTGATTTAATGTACTGTACTGCGCAAATTAAAAAGACATTTAAAGTCGATGCTGGTGAGGCCGAGATATTAAGCCTATGATGAATGTGTATGTATGTGTGTATAGTGCGTATCTGCTGCCGGTCGATCTAGTTCGCAAATTCTCGCCTCTCTACCTTATATACATAGCTCACGTTACTTTACGTACGGCACAGAGCTATAGCACAATGTGCCAAATGAGTCATATGTTCAAGTGCAATGAACGAATGACTCACTGCACAGTTTAGTGTGTCGTTCATTTTGAACGACTCACACGGGAACGACACATCACTGGTACATAGTCATTAAAAATAATTCCATAACTTACCTAAAACAACAGCCAGATCAGCCAATTTGAAAAACAGCTTATTTTGTAATATCTCTAAGGGTGAATCCAAATTTGTATCTCTCCAAGAGTCCTTCAAAATAGCATTTTTCCAAACCTTCAAGGCCAATTCATTCCTCAATTCATCATCACTTATAAAAACAAGCAAATCCAAAGCCTTTTTAAAATCAATTTCTGTTGCATCTTTGTACTCCATACAAATATATAAACTTATCAGATCTTTAGCAGGTATAACGCGAGGTTTCAAAGTATCATAACCGTATTGTTCCAAAACGTAATCAGGAAGCTCTTCTTGGAACGTAATTAATTCTAGTTGTGAGTTAATTTCTTCTACACATTCATCATCAATATTTGTCCCCACACTAGCAAGTTTAGCCAATTTTGATAAACTTAACATAGTTTTTTGGCGGGTCACTGATTCTGATTCCTCACTAGCTAAATTCCTTAAAGTTTCAGAGGCTTTATCAAACTTTTTGTCAAATACATTTTGCATCCATGACAATGAAGGGTGTTCTGATAAGAAATTTGTAAGTTTCATGGTATTCTTACTCTTGGCGAAAGTCCGACATCTGTCAATTAGTTTTCCTTGCTTGTTTTCTTGAAGATACCATGTATAGAGATATTCAGAAAATCCTTCAGTACTAAAACGATCCATATATTCATCCAAGCGGTGCTGATTATTTGTTGCTTCACAAATGACAATAAGAGTTTCAAAATCTAAATATTTTTCGGCCAGTACAGCTGCTCGCTCCCATTCTTTATCAGTAACTAAAAGAAAAAAGAAAATTTATAATTTTACACGTTTTGGTTTAAAAAGACCTTCTTACCCAATGGTTTTATGAACTTATGACGATCAGCTTGGTATTGTCTAATTAAAATGTCTTCTCGTTCAGTTCCTTTAATGCTTTCTAAATGACATTTTCTACCATCCAAGACAATGTCTACAAGGTAAACCAACTGATTGTAGAGAGTATTACATAGAGTGCGGTCACTAGTTACTTTAACGCCATAACTGTAAGTCAGTGATTGCTACAAAAAGGTAAGCATGTAATATAGTATGAAATATGAAAAAATGCTCATAGCATCACTACAAGAACAACTATTATAAACTGTACATAATATTACCTCGCGAACTAGAGCATCATAAAGTCCCTCAGAACCTCCTGCAGAAGTCCAAGGTAGATATTCTGTGTCAACAGAATGTGTACTCGCTGAGTAGAGTTCTGCAGTCTGTTGTCTAAATTGAATAACTTCTTTTAAGGTAGTCTAAAATTTAATAAAACATTAACCACTTACTAATTATCAAATATTTTTGTAAAGTTATATCAAATTTTTCCCCTTAAGACAGGGTATTATGTACCTATTCTAATCATAAATGTAGCACATTTATGATCTGTAACTGTCAAAATCAACATAATTTTATGTTTGTTAAAGCTAAGGCTATTCTGATACACAATTATAGTGTTAAATGCCTAGATGTCAGGAAATATTTATGTATAACAAACCACAGCTTTAAGCATACACATCATCTCGTCTTAGATTCTGATTCGTCTAGAATTTTTAAGTCTCTTCAGTCCATTCCTAAACTCAAATAATCATTAAAAGTTATAACATGGGATGAATCCAACACACAACAGGAGTGATAATTTTACCCAGTATTACGGAAGATAACTGTAGTCTGTAATAGCAGTCTGAGAACAAATCTTATCACCAGAAATATTTTTCAAATCAATTAAAATATCATTTATACCCTTTTATAGGTCGAGTTATACATGCTTTACTTTATGTAGATGTAATACATATTCTTCGATAGATATTGTATTTAAAAAATAACTACGCCCATCGTTTCTGATTAGGCTCGGGTGTCAAAGCAGTATTTTTTAGTAAATAAGAATCTCAAAAATAAGAGGGTAATTTTAATTTCACAATTGAAATTTCATTCTTTTATTGTAAAATATAAAACAAAATTTACAAAAAACCCTTAAAAATTTGAAACGGTGTCACTTTCTTCTGAAAGCTCACTCCAGTATTCTCCTTTGACATATGGGTTTATGTGGTTAATTTCAGGATCACTGTTATTTTCTTCTTCCCACAATATGTTATTTTCAGTGCCATCAAGATTATTAGAAATACAACATTTTTAAAAGTAGGGGTGGACCAAGACTGGGTTTGGGTACTTGTGCTAAGCAAAATATAGCTACTTGGCATAAAATCTCTACTGAGCAGAGCATTTAAATTCTAAAAAATATACCAAGAAAGATACCCAACAGTCGCTTCCGGTTCTAAACAAATTTTGTCTAGTTTAATTTCCCATGTTTATAATAAATCAAAACAATAACAACCAGCCATATCCATCCAAAAGAGTGCTTAATTTCACGTGAAGGTACACAAGCAATTATTCAAATATGTATATTTTTAAATTGTTTAATTTGAATTAGGGACAAGGCAATATTTGAAACAATTGCTTGGCACTTGAACTTGGTAAAAAAAATTCTAATCGTTCATCCCTATATTTTAAAATTTAACTATAATTTCTTATTTTATCGAGTTTTATGCATCGTCAATCCATTGACAGAGTATGGTCGACTGTAGCAAGCTATGCTTTTTCTTTTCCCACATGTGCTTGCAGTTGCAGGGGAAAATTGCTTTTTTGAGTTAGAAAAAGGAGGGTTGACTTATACACGAGATAAACTTATATGTAAAATTTAACTATAATTTCTTATTTTATCGAGTTTTATGCATCGTCAATCCATTGACAGAGTATGGCCAACTGTAGCAAGCTATGCTTTTTCTTTTCCCACATGTGCTTGCAGTTGCAGGGGAAAATTGCTTTTTTGAGTTAGAAA